>JBBMKD010000070.1:2901135-2934432 GCA_037834095.1 Argya squamiceps
GGCCGCGGCGCTCGGAGGAGCGGCATCACAAAGTGGCGGAGGGGCCGGGTTCAGGGCTGCGGGACCGGGTCAGGGCTGCGGGACCGGCACGGCCGCACGCCGCTGCAGCGAGCACCGGTACGGCGGGAGCCGGCGCTGCCCGGCATCGCTGCGAGCCCGCCGGGGCGGAGGTGAGTGATGCGCTCCGCAGCCCCGGGGGTCTGAGCACGGCTGTCTGTCTGTCGTTGTGCCATCTCGGCTCGGCTGTGCCCGGGGCGGGGTGGCCCGGGGTGTCGGTCGGGCTCCCGGGTCCCGCAGTGCTTACAGACAACACCGCTTGCAATCGTGCTTGCCTTTTTTTCCTTTCTCTCTCTCTCTCTTTTTTTTTTTTTCTCCTTCTTCCCCTTTCCCTTTTTTCTTCCCCCCTGGGAATCCAGCAGCTAAATCCCTCGGCTGTGTGTTTAGCCAACTCTCCCTGGAAGCTCTGGATAGTTCATGAATATGCACAGGGAGATCGTTTCCCGGGAGGCTGCCTCTATAATGAGCTGATTGAGCTGCGCCTGCAGCAGGGCTGTTCTCCTGGGGGAAAAGTTGGGTGCCAGAACTGAGGAGCTTTGTGTCCCTGGCTGCACGGAAGCTTGGCAGAGTCAGGGAGGTATTGGCCGTACTCAGTGGTGTTAGCAGGTCCAGCCAGGCTGGATCCTCATCTGCTGTGTGTCCGAAAGATACAAAGAGCATCGTGTAACTAGTACATGTAAGGTAACCTTCCTGTTTTGTACCAGCTCGTGTAGAAATGGACTTTTCCTGTCCAAAAACACCGCAGGACTTAATAAGGACATTTCATTGCTTAGCAACAGTCCCAACTCAGCTTGGTCCTTACGCCTCTTGCCATTCAGGTGGTCTCCAAAGATGTGCCGGTAAAACAGCCACTGTCCTGGAGGAAAGGATCTCTTCTGTTTTTTGCCTTTGGTGATGCGATGACCCAGCCGAAAGAGCAGGGCTGGCTGCTACTGTCCAAGCATTTAAGAGCACTTGAGTGTAACTGGAAAACTGCAGGCTGGACAGAGTAAGCTGGAAGGGGCCGGTCCCTCAGGCATGTGTGGGACCTTGCTGCTGCCTTGCTGCTGCATCCTGTGTCGCCTGCACCTTTGTTTTGTGCTCAGGCATGGCAGCATGCTGCTTAACAACCTTCACTTATGCAATTATTAGAATAGTGTTTTGACAGCTGTGCAGAGTCTGCTAGTGTTTAATGCAATACACAAACAAATAAGTTCCTTTAACACAAGGCTGATGCATGCCCTTGTCTGCTGTGACAAGACAGACTAGTGAAGTGGGGTGAGGACTTGTGCTTTGGAAGAGCAAGTCGAATGACAAATAAACACACAGACGTTTTGCTCACAAAGCCACATCCTGATACACATAAAATCTCCTGCCCTAGAAACTCAGGCTTTTAGAAACAATTTTCCCATGAAAACTTGTGTAAGCTTTTGAAACCGGCTGTCTGTTCTTATCAGAACAACTTTGCTTGGGGACAATATTTTTCCCTCTTTCTCACCAGTAACCTTATAAAGTGTTGATAAAGATAGAATCTACAGCATCAGCTTCCTTTAATTGCTCTTTTAGACTGTGTATCTAGATGGAAGCCTAGCAACCCAACAACTGTATTGAAAGGAGATGTTTCAATAGCTACGCTTCTTTTATCACCCTGGATGCATCTCTAGAGGTAAGGCTCATCAAGCTAGTCTCTTTACCCCTAGGAGCCTTATAGCTTGATTCCCTAAGCCTGGAATAAACCAGAACTGAGCCAGTGAAAAAGACAACAA
Organism: Argya squamiceps; assembly: GCA_037834095.1. Classification (NCBI taxonomy): domain Eukaryota; kingdom Metazoa; phylum Chordata; class Aves; order Passeriformes; family Leiothrichidae; genus Argya; species Argya squamiceps. Next base: position 2,902,938 of record JBBMKD010000070.1, read on the forward strand.
AGATGGAATGGAAATGCTTAATATGATAAAAGATCTGTTCTTCCTTTCTTCCTGCTGCCCGTGTGAATACCTGCAGTATTCCCATGGGGAAGATACTCCTCTACAGAGAGAGAATGCTTGTCTAACGGGAAAATGATTCAAGGGGAAACTACCCATCAGTGTTTGTGTCCCTGTCACCTAAAGGCACAAGGGGAAAGCTCAGGGACCAACGGCTCAGAGCAGTGTTAACAGTGTAATGTGTGAGAACGGGACTGGCATTTGGGAAGAAGCATCAGCATCATCCCATCTCTAACTGCCCACAGTGGTGACGACCGTGATTCAGTTTCTGCAATGTGCAGGGCAAATTCATCCTTAGGGGTAGAAAAAAAACCCAAACCACAACCCCAAACACAAGCTGAAGTCACTGATACTTTGTCCAGCTTTCCCTCACTGGCTATAGTTTAGTGTTTTTAGCTATATTGACAAACACCCTTGTTGTGCAGTCTCCTTACCATACAATAGTAAGTAAGCACTTACAGGGAGTCACAGATGGCAATATCTGACTGGCTCTGTGTAATTTGGGGCACATAAATGAGGCATTTCACACTGATGAAGTTGCTGTTAGTTTTCAGATGTTTGGGGGAAATGTGTTTGCTAGGTGCTAAAAATTCTCTCAGTACCTAGTGTGTCCTTGGCTGTGCCTCCCAAGATCTTGTACTTTTTGAGCATTAATGAATTAAACATTGCAAATGCCTCTGTCACACCAACAGAAGAAGCAGTTAAGTTACAGGAGAACTCTGACCCTTTCTGTATCTGTCATTTCTGAACTGCAGATGAGGTGTTGTTAACAGGCTGTATTTTGCAGAAGTTTATGGGGTGGCTGTGATGTGTTTGTATGTGATCAAATCACATGAGAGTGGTAGGATGGGTGCATTTCGGTTTGGCACAGGGAGAGGGTATGCACACGGTGTTAACATTTTGCATCTAAAAAAGCCACAGCATGTCTGTAATCCTCGTGATGCTCTGAGATAAGTGCTGCTCATACAAAGACTTGCCTGTTGGGTATGAGTACTTAATAAATAAGCTTGAGTGAAACTGGAGCGGGATAGAAGTTCATACCCTGGTGCATATGGAAGATCTGGATAAGCTGTGATTTTTATTTCTGGAGTTTGAACGGGTCCTTCTGTGAGCCCCGAGTAATGCTGCTGTGGTCTCTGTGCATTCCAACATGCAGTAAATCCTGGCAGGACTCTCTTCAGCACCAAAGTATTTAGCACACAATTGGTTTAATCCTGTAATTTTATCAAGCACGAACATAAATGAGAACTGAACAGATTAGTTCATTCTAAAAAATCAAATCCCGTTATATTTCTCAGCATAGCACAAAACATTTCTCCTTTTACTTACCTGATTGGCTTATTTTTTTTTTAATCCATTCTTTGTTTGGAGGTATCAGACTACAGATTTGGGTTTAGTGGTGAAAGTTACAGGTAATCGGCTCTCCTGTGATGCGAGTTTATCTGCGGTTTGAACAGCTGGCGGGGATTTCAGGATCAGAGCAAGTCGTGTGGCCTGAGGGGCTGGTTACTGCGAGCGTGGTAAAGAAAGGAGTTTCTACCGAGTGTCAGCGCTTCTTACCTCCTGTGCACTTTTTATTGCTTTTGTGCCAGGCAAGAAAGGCAGATGTCCTTAGCCTTCTTCCTTTCCACACACCTCGCCGTTTCTGTCTCTTTAGAGAGATCAGCAGGCCTCATGAGGCGTCTGTGAAAACTCCCCTGCAGCTCCGTGAATGTGCGGCCAGGGGCCGGGAATGTGTTTTAAACCTCCTGATGAAGTTGAGCTATGAAATATTAGTTTCTAGAACTCGCTTAGTCTCCCCCCGTGGTACCGCAGAACAGGCTGTCACTTTCAATGGTTGATTTCAGACAGATTTACCTGAGTTTATTCATCTCGTAGCTTTCACAGGGTGAATTTTCTCTCCAGTGTGTCCTTACGGATGCCTTTGCTGAGGGCTGGATCCTGCCTCCCTCTCCTCTTTCAGAGCAGCCCCTCATTTCGTGAACAGCTCTGCTGCATTCAGTGACACTGTTAAAGAGGGAGGCTGTGGTGTCTGTGACTCAGCCTAATGCAAGTCAATTTAAAGGACAGATTAAGCGCAGTGTGAGTATGGATTGCAGTGTCTGGCCCGTAATGAATAATTCACGAGTATGGAGGAGACAGTGTAAGAGTTAAGTGCTTAATCCAGCTCTAGGTGAAGTCAGCAAAAGACTTTATATTGACCCCCCCGTCCAGGATACTTCCAGCAAAGCTTAACTGTGTGTGAGTTTGTAAATTGTCTCGTTGATAGCAGTGTGCTTCAGGCGTGAGCTACAAGTGTCTGCATTAGCACCCAGCTGAATCTTATTTATGATTCTCTTGCCTGTTATACTGTCATTATCCGTCCTCTGCAGCACCTAAGGGAAGCTTCCTGGGGTCTGAGCACGGCTATGGAGTCACGCTTTTACAGTATTGAAAACCAGAAAAGATTAATAACTGGAGTACCACACCATTAACAGAAGAAAATACAGACACAGAGATTGACAAAACAAGCCTCAAAGGTTTAATTTCGGTTGCTTAGACCCAGGAACGGTGCCCTCCTTCTGCAAGAACAAGGCAATTGCCTGTGGTAGGGGTCCCACCACAACTGAACACTCAGCCTTTCACAGCTCAGGAGTCCACAGCTGAGTGTGATCCTCCTTCCCCGGGTGAATTGAACCCCCAGGGACTGCAGCTGCCCCTGGAAGAGCTGATGTGGGAATGGCAGAGTAGTTCTGCTGGTGGGAACCAGAGGATGCTCTGCACCTGCAGCTCTTATTTTCAGGTATGGGTCTGTAGCACCTGGGAATTCTGTCCTTCCAGCTGCTCCAGAGGGGTTTCCCATAGAGGTTCAGTTCAGCACAGCCACTAGCAGTGCTGATTTTTTTTCATGTCGGCAGCATCATCGACTTGGAGGGGCAGGACATCTCCTCCTTCTGGTTGTAACTCAATACACAAAAAATCCAGTGTAACCTGTGCCTTTGTTCTGAGCCTGCAGATTCTGGCAGTGCCACAGGCTTTGCTCCCCCGTGGGGAGACAAGAACACCCACAGAGAGTCTCCTTGCACTGAAAGTAGGGCTTCATAGATTCCTCACCCTTTTTTCCTGTTTTTGAGTTCTCTCTGCTTGCTGGGAGAGGTGGTTTGGGGGACAAGGCTGGGATATTTTCCCTGCCATCTGCCTTAAAGGCAGCAGGCTTGAAAGTTGGCATAGTTACTTCCTGATCTTTGCCAAGCTCTGTTAATGCAGAACAGCTTTTCCTGAATAGAAGGCAGTTCATGTTTCATAAATCGTGGAGAAAGGGGAGAGGCCAGTGTGTTTAAAGGGATTGAAAGACACACTGGCAGTCATCTAATTCTTGAACTGCTGCTGGCCTTGACTCTCTGCTGCTTTATGGGGGGAGATTTAGGGGGGAGAGCATAATTTTTCTGCATTTTTCTACATTTTTCTGGACTTGAAGGTGTGAATGCTGTTGCTTTTGGGGCCTGGTTCTGCAGCTGCATCTCATTTGCAGTCATGTCAGTGAAATCACTTTGGGTTTGTTACTGGCAGTGTTACCTGGGATCTACCTGCTGAGCTAATTACATGAATAAGCTTATTTGGGCTTCAGGGCATCCTGTCTGATGCTGCCACAGACTTTCTTCCTGTCTTACTTTTGCATAGCAGAAATCTCTTTGGCTTGAACAAAGAAGAGTGTTCTGGGAGATCTCAAGTTTTACTCTGGGCTCACTGGGCTGATGTTGGGCTAGCAAATCACAGGGTCTCTGTGTCACTGATAAATGGAGTTGTGTGTACCACTGCTGCTCCTCATTTGGCAACTAAAGCTGAATGATGTTAGCTATAGATGTATATAGCTTCTGTGAAAGTCAGCAAAAGTAATAGATTAATACCATCAGAGATGTGGAACCTTGCTTAATTCATTTATGAACTTGCATATAATCCTATCTATTTCCCTGGAGGAATAAGGAATTGGATTTGATAGGTGTTTTCAAAGGGTTTATGCAGTGTCTGGCATATGATGCACAAAGTACTCTTTGTTCCTAGGGGGATGTTGACTTGTTTCTTGGCTCTGTGTTACACCCAGGAGCTGAGAATGAACTGTGTTTGACCTGTATTAAGATCTTTGGAGACAATTTGGAAAAAAAACCCCACAAAACAACACCTAACCCTTTTACTGCTTGGGGTGCTGCTGCACATGCAGCACGCTTGATTCCCTGAATCCAACAAATTCTCTCTTTGTTCCTCCTTTTAAAAGGGAAATGAATTACTGGAGAAGATGGGGCTGCAGACTCGGGTTTGAACTAGAGCCCAACGGGGTGTTTTAAACATGTTTGAGAAATGCCCAAAGCAACCCTGACTCCTGCTTGTAAATCAAACCTGGCCAAATCCTGTGCCTTTGTATTTCCACTGTCACTGCTTTCCCTCTACCTCTGCCTCCCTCCCTGCACACCCTCCCACTTGCTCTCCAGCTAAAACTCAGGTACCAGGTTTAATCTCCAAGCCAGTTTTTATAGCTGAGTTGAAATAGGGAGGTGGACAGGCCCACAGGAGCATGAAAGTGACTCGGTTACACCATGGGCTCCAGTTAAACTGGAAGTCTGGACAATATAGACATCAGCTTGTTTTTAAAGCTGAATTTATTTTGCCTGAAAGCTCAGACTAGTTCTTGGACCATGCTGAAAGCTGCTCCTTCTGGTGCTTCCTGCCAACAGTTGCAGTTTCCAACCTCTGGGCATTGCAGGCTGGGCTTCTTCAGGACCCACAGAGCACCTGTCAGTGCCTTGGACTGTCCAGTCTCTGGCTGTGTTTCTCAGTGGAGTGTCTCACAATCTGATGTAGGTTCTGCAAACCATTTCTTTCCCCATCCAAACTGAATTTTACATCCCAGGCCATCCCTTCTCCTTCTCCCCATCCTAACCCTTGCATCTCAGCCCTGTCCCTGCACACAGGGCTCAGAGATGGGCAGCTGAGCTGTGGTCTGTGGTGGTCTGTGGTCCATTTCATGCTTGTCTCTAGTGTCAATGTGCTTGTGCACAGAGCGTGGCAGAAAAGCTGCAGCATTGTAGGGGGCTATAAAACACCAGCCTACAACAACTAGAAACAAGATATATCAGCAGGTAAATGTTTCATCCCCTGTGGCAGTGCTTACGCCAAAGCAGCAAAGCTTCATTGCTGTAAATCTGCTGTCTGGAACCAATTCCTTGGTGCAAGTTTCCTCACATTAATTGCAGAGTTCATAGCATGGGTTTGTGTGTAAGTGGCACAGGAAAGCATCTGGCCTTGTTTAGATTCCAGTAACAGAGAGCTCCACTGTAAGTAACAGACAAATAAGATTTCAGTGACATTTCCTTTACAGACCTCTTGCAGTCTCTTGAATTTCTGATGTGGTATAGGGGAGATAATTCCTTCTGGATCCAAATCTTGGTTTATATGCAGCTAAATTCATTCCTGCATGTACACCAACCTGCCTACATGCTCATTTATTTGGTTATGTTGCAGATCCTGGTACTGTTTGCATTTCCATTTCTTTGGCTGATCTGGGAAGTGCCTGCAGTGACTTTTCTCTTGTGCTCAGCCAACAGCCTGGTTTCCAGAGGGCCAGACACAGTTCTGCATCCACTCAGGGCTGCGGAGTGAGTCCCTTTGAAAATCAATTTACAAGTGTCTTTGCAAAAATAGCCTGTGTTTCCTTGTGAAGGGGAATCCCAGGAGTCTTTTGAGCAAGGCACATTGTGAAAGGATGGAAGTCTCAAACTCCAAAATATGAGAACAGTTCAGAGCAGATGATGTGCTTTGCCTCAGGAAAGCTGGAAAAACTAACAGTAGAGGCACAAATATTTCTTTCATTTTTGTGTTTTAACTGCAGGACTTGGTCCTTCGAGATAGCACAAGTAGCATCTCAGCCTGTGAACATCTGTCTGAAGGTGTGGGATGCAGTAAGAAACTGGGAACAATTGGCTGAAATGCTTTGATCCTTCCAGGTGGCAGTTCCTGTCCCTTTGGCTTGGCTGGTTGCCACTCAGGAGCAGCTCCTGTGGCCGTGGATCTCTGCATCTTTGGTGGTAGAAGGGAAATAAGGACAATGCTGATGTTTGCCTCTTTTTGAACTGCTGCAGATCACAGACCAGGTCTGTGCTGGAAGGGAGGAGAATAGAGCAGAGAGGAGGGACATTCCTGCTGTCTCAACCCAGTTCTGGTGACCTAAATCTGTATCCTGGAGACATGGCTTCACTGGCAGCTTCTGGGAGCTGTTGCAAGCAACATTTCCCTCCCTTGCACAGTAACTAATAGGAAGCAGCTCATGGTGTCTCTTGTTTGTATTTGGAAGCATCCTGGACTTTCTCTGAGATGAATGTGTCATTAAAGCCTGTTTGCTTATTCTGAGACCCTGCTCCCTCCTCTGCTAATGGTCTGTGCTCACTGAGCTGTAGTAATATTTAATGTGAGTTTCTGCATGGCTGGTGCAGCTGGCAGTAAGCTTTAACTCATTGTACTGGCAGGGGATCTGCTGACCTGCTGCTGAGGCACTGAGGCAGCTTGTCTTGTCTCCACATCTTCCCCTCAAGAAGTTTTCCTTCTGTTCTGAAAAACCTTGTGCTTGGCCAGGTCCTGCTCCAGAGCAATGAGCTGTGTGGCACTAGAGACTCTTCAGCCTCTGGATATTGCACATCTGCTTCCAGATTTCTCACTGATTCTTGGGAGATGAAATGGCAGTGCTAATTAATCTAATTCCTGGGTTTTCATGGGAGGAGAGCAGGTAGCTGCATCTGTTTGGGAGAGAGAGAGAAGTGTGGGAGGTAAGAAAGACACCTGCTCAGATCCCACTTTTCAGGCTGCTGAAAGCCAGTCAGCTCCTTTGTGAGTCCCTCCTGATCCAGTGGTAAGGTCACCATGGGTCACTATAAAGCATGGTTTGCTGCAGTTATTCTCACTCAGTTGTAGTGACTGTCAGCATGAATTTCCCCCAGAATTCACCCTCAGATTCTGAGAAATAGGAGGCTGTGTCTGTGCCACAGATGAGCTGAGCTCAGTGCATGGAGCTGGAACAGTACACGAGTATTTCAGTATTCCTGCTGCTCCCTCCTTGGGGAGAGTGCTACAGATCCCCCAGACCTCTCATGCTGGTGTGTGCAAAGCCCTGCTGAAAAAGTGAATTTGACTGAAATACCATGGGAGCTGTGTCCTCACCACAGATTGCAGCCTCACAGTCTTCCTCTTCCAAATCTGGCATTTTCTGATGACAGTAAATTGTAGCAGTGGAAAATGAGACTTTTGGATACATTCGGTCTAAATGGGTGGCACCTGGAGTGAAACACTGTGACCTGCATGACTCAACATCTGCAGATGGGACTTGGTGCCTGTTCCTCCTCTGTCTGGAAGGTCAGAGCACAATGAGCAGAGCTGGTTAAGTACACTCTTCAGGTGGAGCACTTGTAACATTTTCTTTTAAACTCATTGTACTTGTTAAGTTGTAGTGGCAAGAGCTGGAGCTGAAACAGCTCCTGTGCTGTGGTTGGCAAGGGTCTGGCAGCACAGGTTGGAATTCCTGCCTTACCTCTCATATTGCTGCCCACAGAACCACAGCCAGCAAAGCCTCCTCTGCTGCTTGAGCTGCTGAGAGAAACAGCTCAGATGGAGGGTGAGGAAGAAGTTTTCCTCCTCCTCAGCGATGAACTAGCAGCTTAGGTGAATAATGTGGAGAGGAACCTTTTAGAAGAGGGTGTTTTGATCAGTCCCAGAAGTGGTGTGCACACCAGCAGGGAATTGCTGGAGAGCTGCACATGGGTGAGGCTGCACAGGCAGCCCTTGTCTGTGTCCTTTCTCCCACTGCAAGGGGTGGGTGTGGGGAGAGGGGTCAGAGTCTGCACAGGAGTCCTGCAGCTGAGCACAGAGTGGTGTCAGTCCCAGTGGTTAACATAAACTGGGGAGGCTGAGCACGGGGTAGAATAATAAATGACTGGTAGGCATTGCCAGCAGGATCTGGCTCTCCTTTTCAGTGTGACAGTGATGTGTAAAGCTGGAGTGTATCTGTGAAACAGCAGCACACAAGCTTTGGGGTTGGTAGTTTATTCCATTGGCTTGGGAATGGATGATTCCCTTCTGTGGTCTGACATTCCTTCTTGGAGTGATACTTCGTGGGATAATAATGCAAGGCCCTGGTTTGTGGCAGCCAAATGGGCCAGACACAGTTCTGTATCCACACAGGTAGAGTGAGTCCCTTTGAAAATCAATTTACAAATGTCTTTGCAAAGATAGCCTGTGTCTCCTTGTGAAGGGGAATCCCAGGAGTCTTTTGTACAAGGAACATTGTGCCTTCTATATTTATATTTAACGATCCATAAAGGCTTTGCTCTGAGCACAGGTGCTTAGGGGTAGGTGCTGGAGTGTGGGAATCCACATACCTTTGACAGGCTTGTTCCTTTGGGCCCTGGCAGGTGGGATCCAGGGTGCTTTTGCAATCTGTCAAGGCACCCAAAGGCACCCAGCTCAGCCAGAAGTATTGCCTTTACTTAGCAGCAGCAACTGGCTGGGGTTCAGACAAAATCTAAGTCATTTTTGTAGTGGTTAGCTAAGTCATGTCTGAAGCATATCAGAGCCTCAGCTTGCTTGGTACCTGTTTGCAGAAACCTGGAAGTGCCACATGCCTGAGTGACAGCAGAGCTTATCATCAGCACAAGCAAGTAACTTGAGTAGTAAACATGGCACAAGGCTGTGAGGCATGTTCTGTGAGATTACAACCCAGACGCTGCTTCTGACACCTACAATCATTAGTTACAATAACCAGGAGCAAATTATTTTATCAGGAAATTAACTTCCTTTGGCAGTGACAAGCATGTTAGCAAAATGCTCCTGCAGGTAATACCTTTGCAGCAATCCCAGGATGTCAGGGCACTAAACGTGCAGGGTTTGATGTCAGCAAATCTTGCCTTTGGAAAGTGCCAGCTCCAGTACTTTAAATGTGTTTTGGGGCAGTTTATTAGGTTCTTTTTAGTAGTGTTATATGGTGTGAATTTGGCTCTCGTTGTGGAGGTTGGATAACCCTCACCAGCATAAAGGTTACGTTGCACAGTGATGATTATGTTTGATGATACAGCTCAAATTATACTTGCAGAAACACAGCAGAGTTTGTGATTTGTTGCACGCTGCCCCTGTTTTTGCCCTCAAAAAGATTTGGTACCTTGTGTGTCAAACTAGGCACCCAAAATAAATGTCTACTTCTTCCTTCATCTCCTGAGCTCCAGCATCTGTCAGATGCAGACTAAACCACCCCCTCCTTCTCTGAGATGCTGGGAGAAGATTCAGTTCAGCCCTGTTTGTTCAGCCCTCAGACTCTGTCGTGACAGGCAGTGTTAAAAAGCTCACGAGGAAATTAAAAATTCTGCCTGTGAGCCAGGCATGAGCGGCGTGCAGGAAATGAGGCATGAGACCACACACTGAATGATGAGCAGAAAACAGGGTAGTGAATAACTGCTGGCTTTGGGGAGCTTCATCCATCACATGCACCGGTGGAAGCCAGAGTCCTTGCCTTGGACACTGAGCTTGGAAGCAAAACTACCACTGCAGAGCATTTACAAAAGAGGGACAAATTTAAGGATGCCGTGTTGGGCCTGAATTTCCTGACTGGTGAGTGTTTGACTTTGCAGCTGATCTTTCCACACTGTTTTTGGCATGCAATTATGAGTAGGTCTAATCAGTGTCAGAGCCTGGAATAGCAGGCAGATGCATGCAGAAGATCCTCCTCGACATGGTAGGCTGAGAGTGCTCTGAGCAGCCTTTGTCCAGCCTGAAAGCTGGCTGAGAGATGGTAGAATCATTTAGGTTGGAAAAGATCATTGAACCTAATCACTTAAGCTCATTGATCCTTTCTGTTTCCAGCTGCCAGGGTGTAAAAGTTCCTGTAAGGTGGGAGAGGGGTGGAACAGTCAGCAGAGGAAGGGAACACCTCAGTAAGAGATGAGGGTGCATGTGCCTGTGCTTGATTTCATAAAGCTTGAGATCAGATAATTGTCCTTCCTATATACAGCCCTGCCTATTGTCTTGCTTTTTGTGGGCAAGTGGAATTATAGACTGTAGAGCTTTAATATATATATATATTTAAAATAATTTTGTTGAACCTTTTTCCCAGCAAACACATATTTGTATAATTACACTGTAATTCCAACAGTTCTGTGCTGCTGGAACATTCTGATATCATTCTGATCTGCAAAGTGCCTGGGGTCTGGCAGTGTTTTTCTGCAGCTTACTAAAGGATTTAAAGCAATCTGGGTCTGGTTTTTCTGCATCTACTAAAGGATTTAAAGCACTCTGGGTCTGGTTTTTCTGCATCTTACTAAAGGATTTAAAGCAAGTGGAAAGGGAAGTGCAAAGCACACAGAAAGAAAACAGATTAAAGTCTTGTTGTTTTGTTGTGCTTGCACCTGGGAAAGTGAACCTGCTTAACTAATAATGGTGGAGCCAGCTCAGCCAGCAGATCAAACCAGTGCTTTTGAGCAGCATGTGCATCCCTGGGCTCATATCCCACTGACACAGGTTCTGTCTGTGTTGTATCCTCAGGGGCAGGTTCTAGTCTGTGGCTGCATTAAGTCTGTTTTGAGAAGGAGGAGATTCAGGGTCAGGTGTGCAGGGCCTTCTTTACTTTGCCAGGAGTGCAAGACTTACAAAAGTCAGTTCTCCAGTTAGAGGAAAGTCATATCTAATTCTCCCTGTTGTTTTGTTTAACAATTGATGAAGGGTAGTCTACACTGGGAAAGAGAGTCCCTGCACTCGGTGATAGCTGTGTGTATGAGGGACAACAGGGACCTGAGAGAGCCCTTCTTGGTTGTGTTTTAAAATTAGACTTCTGGATTAGTCTGAGTGATTCAAGTGTAGAGTGGGACTGTGGTGCTGTGTCCTGGTGTTCCTGTGCAGCTCAGCTTTAGTGTGGTACATTAATGATGCCCTCCAGTTGTTCCACTTGGACAGAGCTGTGTGCAGCTCTGTGGCTTTCAGCAGGACCCGGGTGCTCTTAGGATGATTTGGAAGCACAAAGGCTCTTTCTCTCCTTACAGGAACTTCATGTAGCTGTCAAAGGGGCCTAAAGCTGCCTTTGGTAGAAACTCCTGGTGCTTTCAGGAATGCAAATAGGAATACAAAACTGCTAGCTCTGCTCTGAAAGCTCTGCCCATGAGAGAAATCAGTGTAAAGTTTGATTATTTTGTCAATGAGAATCTCCTATATTACAGAAATTGTCTTTCCCTCCCTTCTAGTCTTGAGCTTTCTTTCCTTTTTTCTTTCTAGCTTGCTGTTGCACAAGGCTTCCTTTTTCCTGTGGGAAGGAACAACTGGGTAATTGAAATGGAACACTAGTGAAGAGTTTTTAATGTGAAAGTCAGCATTAATTAGTCAGGTCGGGTGTAATTAGTTTCCTCATCTGTCACTGCTTCTCTCCAACTTGCCAATGACTTTCTTCTATCCTAGATGTCACTGAAACCTGTCTTGTGGGAGTTGCATGGGTGTTTTTCCTGGCTGAGGTGCAAGTGAGTGACAATCCCTGTGGGGCTGTTGGGGCATGAGCTGGATCCTGCCTGCAGGAAGCCTGTTTGCTTTGGAAATAGCAGAGGGAAGCCCAAGAAATCTAAATGCCTGCCTAAACCAGCTGAATCAGTGCGTCTTCTCTAAAGAAACAGAGCCAGGGCTCCAAGGAGTGCCCCAATCCTCTGCCTCTTTCAACCTGGCTCAGGCTAAGCTTGCACAGAAGTGAGGCAGAGCTTTAATGAATGCTGTAGGATTAACTTCTCTGTGTATATCCTGGAGCTGAAAAAGTAATTGGGCCATGATTCAGTGCTGGGAGTCTCTGGATAGTATGAGAAGTGATGGAAGGAAAACAAGCCAGCCCCCAAGTAAAATTCAAGCAGAAAAAATGCATTTCAATGCCCTTCTGGATGATTTGAGGGTTTATCTCCCCTGCCAATTCCATTTGCCATGTTTTAGGTTGGATAGGCTTTCATCCTGACCCAGGCAGGATGTGGGGAAGGTGGCAAAGCCAGATGAGTCCCAAGGGCAATGCTAAGTGTGGCATGTCTGGCTCTGGAGCTGAATCAGCTCTCCTGAAGGGGGTTCAGAGCTGTGGGAGCAGGCACATCCCTTGTGCAGGGGGAGGCTGGCACTGCTGGGGACAGCCCAGGTGCCACCCACCCTGCCCTTGCTGCTGTCCCAGATCAAGGCTTGATCCTTCCCTGACTCAGTTCTCATTTGGGTGTATATAGGGGCTTCTCCAGAAATTTCTGTGCTGGAGTTCACACCAGTGCCAGAATTTGTGCCAGTCTGCAGCTAGAGTGTAATGCATGTTGGTCACCAGACATTAGAGGTGCCCATGTGTTACAAGGTGGGGTTTGCAGTCACCATGACAATTGATGGAAAAGTCAGAAGGAGACGCCTGAAATCTGATCCTATCCTTGAGTTGAGGATTTAGCTCTTGCTTAAGAAAGAAGATGGTTTGATCCCTTTTCTGCTGCCTTATTATTATGTCGCTCTCCCTCATTTCCCTTTCTTGTCACATGCAGGCTCTTCTGTCTCAGGATAAGAGTCTTTTCCCTCCTTCTCCTCAGTAATTCAATAAAATGGGAAATTTTATGGCTCTTTACCTCTCTTTCTAAAGAGAGAATACATATACACATTCAGATCTCACAGTAACTCCATTCTGTTGGAGAGCCCAGGCCAGTGGGAGAAAAGCCAGGGGTGGAGGGGAGGTAACTGCAGGTACACACCAACCTGCCCAAGTGGGATGAGTGAGGTTTACAGCTGAGTCCCTGCAGCATCAGTCTGCACTGATGTGAACTGGAGCTGGAGCTTGCCTGTCCCTTAGAGGCTGAAGGGTGACAGTCCCTGCCAGCTGAGGGATGGGTGGGGATCACACAGCAGCCAAGGGTGTGCTGAGGATGCCTGGCAAAGTGGAGCAGTGTGGGGTGACCTGTGAGCTGGGGCTGACAAGGGGCTGTTTTGGGGGGCTGGCATGCCAGCAGGCTTTGGACACATATCTTGTCATCTTGGATGGGATTATGGCTGTGTTTGGGAGGAGAGTGTGAGACAGAAGGCAGGACTGTGCTAAGAATCCTCCAGGAGAGGATTAATTTGCAGATTAATTTGCAGAAAGCCTCCTCCCTGTCATGACACGGATAAGGTGCTGCAAGCAACAACACAAGAGTAGGTGGGTCTGTGTTCCCGTGAAGCTGAGCAGTTCCTGCAGTCCAGTGCCTGTCCTGGGCAGCATCGTTTTTATCCTCTTGGCTTTGCCCCAGTGCCAAGGGCTCACACAGTGATCCGTGTGTATTCAGGGAAACTTTCAGGCATTCCTTGGTTGTTTAGGGTTATGCATTCTGAATATTAAAGAAATCTCTATTACAGAGTCTAAAACGAGCTAGATTACTCCTAACCTTTCCAGAGGATTAAAGAGACACACACACCCTCCCCATCATGTTTTCCTCTTGCTGTCTCAGTTCTTCATGTGAAGGGGGCAACAACACAGAAGAGTTTTGTGAGCTGTCCTCACTTCGCCCAATTTCTCAGCCTGCTGAGGGTTGAAGGTCTGGCAGGAGAGGGGCTGTGGCCATCTGCCAGTGGTGGTACCTGTCTGGTTTTGTACTGAGATGGCAGAGCAGGAGGCTCACTTGTCCTGCACAGTCTCCACAGTCTAGCTTGAGGTGGGTGAGCCACTGTAGGAGCCTAACCAGGGTGGGGGGCTGGAACAGCCCCTGCTGTCACACTGACAGGAAGGATGGGATGCTTTGAGACAAGATCAGTTGCAGATCAAAGGCACTGATGAACATTCATGCTTTCCTTGGTGTGGGCCAGAGCAGAGGGCTGGAGCTCAGAGGTTCCCTGCTCTCCAGAGGTTCTGTGATGAGGGGAACACTCTGCCCAGACATGCACAGATGCTGTCCAGACCCAACTGAATCCCATGGGAGCTGCTGTGGATCCCATGAGCTCTCTGTGAGCAAAGCCACTGGCATTGCTCAGACTGGCCAGAGCCAGAGAGGTTGCTGTGTCCCTTGCTGCTTTGCTCCTCTCTCAGGGAGCATTTTTGTCCCACTGCTTTTCCTCTCAGTCCAAGTTCATGCAGCTCCTTGGCCTTCTGAAGACATAGAGTTAAGAGGTATGGGCAATTTATCTTTCTGCTGATATAAGGACAGTTAAAATAGAAATGCTGGTGAGGAACAAAGCTCGTAAATTTTTTTCTGGCCTGTGTGTAAATTGCTTTCAACTCCCAGGGTCAGGTAACAAACTGAACCTGTTGGTTCATTCATTCAGTGACAGGAACTATTGCCTTTGCTGCCTGGAGCCAGGAAAGGGAGTAACACTTACAGGGTCAGGGCTTTGCTCTGAGGGACCACCACCTGTGGATCCCTGGCTTGGGAGGCCACTATGAGACACTGAGGGTAAGTCTGGGAACCTGGGAAACCCCTGCTAAGGAGAGCACCTCCTAGGGATTATCCCTTTCTTTCCTGGCCAGGTCTGGGCTGATCAGGGAGGGTTTCCTCCTCTTGTTCCATGAAAGCAGTAACTGCTTTTTCTTCCTGGTTGTTCTGTAGGAATGGGAAAAATGCACTGCATTAATAACATCCTGCAGGAGTAGAAGGAAGGCAGGTGGTTCAGCCCTTTCCCTTCCAATGCTGCCAGTGGATATCCTGTCAGGAGCTAGAGCGGGGTCACAGTGAGTTCTCAGAGGGGTTGTGCAAGTGTGCATCTGCATGTGTGGCTTTGTGTGCTTCTGGCTCTGTGTGCACACATGCACACCTCGTGGGAAGGATGAATACTGCTGTAAATAGCTGTGGGAAACAATTGTCAGCTCTAAAGAGAGGAGGATAACGCTCCCTTGCATTTTGTATCTGGTAGCATGAGCCATTCCTGGGTGTGAGAACCAGGTAAGCTAATTAAATGTTCCTGCCGCTGCTGCAGTGTGAGCAACATACTGTGAATCCCTGCAGTGTCCATTCCTGGTGCTCCTGGAGCCATGCAGAGCCTTCCTCTGCCACAGCACTGGGCTCTGGGACTGTCTCTTGAACTTCTCCCTCTCTGGTTCCTCTGCCAGGCAGAGTGTGTGATAGCTCATGGCAAGGCTGTTGTTTCAGTGGCTGTAGCAGATCTGTGGGGTTTGGAAGAAGTGATGCTTTCCTCCTGAGGGAACTGGAGCGTGCCTCCATCCTGGCTGTGCTGCTGTGAGTCTGTGGGTTCACATCTGTGCCTGTGACACCACTGCTGGGCCTTTCTGACTGCTCTTCTCCAACTGTGTGCAGGTGCTGGACATGGACACAGAGGATGACCCATTGTTACAGGATGCCTGGCTGGAGGAGGAAGATGAAGAGGTAGCCTTCAGCTCCCGGAAGAGGAGAGAGGGTGCTCTGCTGTGTGGGAAAAGCCCGTGCAGAGTCAGGCCCCTGTGTGTCACACTGCCTGTGTCTGGCTTCTGGAATATTGTTGGCTGGGTGTTTACCAACCCGTACTGTGCTGGCTTCATACTTTTCCTGGGCTGTGCCATCCCTGCCGTGCTGGCTGTTGTCATGTTCCTGCACTACCCTGCCCTGGATATCGACATCTCCTACAACGCCTTTGAGATCCGCAACCACGAGTCCTCGCAGCGCTTCGACGCCCTGGCCCTGGCCCTCAAATCCCAGTTTGGGTCCTGGGGGAGGAACCGCCGGGACCTGGCTGACTTTACCTCAGAAACCCTGCAGAGGCTCATCTTTGAGCAGCTCCAGCAGCTTCACCTCAATGCCTCACATCTCGGGGTTGGTGCGCGGGTCAAGCGCAGCCCCGCCGAGGTGAGGGTGAGCTCCCTGCAGCCCCAGGCCCACCTGAGCACAGGAAACCAGAGCTCCAGAATAGGGAGAGGAGCCCCACGCTGGGATTATTCCAGCACTTACATCAGTGCCAACACACAGACACACGCTCACTGGCGCATCGAGCTCATCTTCCTGGCCCGGGGGGACTCTGAGAACAACATCTTCACCACCGAGCGCCTGGTCACCATCCATGAGGTCGAGCGCAAGATCATGGACCACCCTCGCTTCAGGGAGTTCTGCTGGAAGCCCCACGAGGTCTTGAAGGACCTGCCCCTGGGTTCTTACTCCTACTGCTCCCCTCCCAGCTCCCTCATGACCTACTTCTTCCCCACTGAGAGAGGAGGGAAGATCTACTATGATGGCATGGGACAAGATCTTGCTGACATCCAAGGTGAGCTGAGGGCCATGGGCACAGGCTGGCATGCTCAAGGAATGCCTCTCATCAGGTTCAGGTAGTCAGTGGTGTGCAGCTGAGTGACTACCTTGTATGGAGAAGAAGATGCTGTTGGGCTGTGCCTTGAGGAATTATCTTTTCTGCACCAAGCCCCCTTTTCAACCCTGCACCTCCAGTCACAGGTCACACAGACCCCCACAGGCAAGTGAGGGGATGTCCTGCATGGTACAGATGTCTTCTACTGACTCTTGTCCCTTGTAGATGGCTGTGGTTAACTAGAGCAATGCCAGGGTTTGAAAAGACAATAGGGATGAGCTTCCCAGCACTACAGAGCAGATTAAAGAGGTCTGTGGGCTGCTCCAGCAGCTTGTGAATCACCAACTAGAAAGGCTCCTATAAGGAGGGGAGGAGAAAGGCCCTGCCTCTTCCTCCCAGCTCTGTACCCTGTACTGTGCATCTCTAGTAGAACACAGGCTCTGGGTCGTGACAAAGAGGTGACTCATGAGGAGTCTGTGGGTGTGATGTGGCTGTGGGATGTACCCTCCATCTGTCTCCCAAGCCAGGCTGCAGAGGGTAGCTGTGCAGGACCCATGCAGGGGGAGCAAGCAAAGAATTAAGTCCATCTGCTCCAGTAACAGTTCTGCTACCAAAGCAGGAAAGAGCATATTTTCTGCTCTTTCTGGTACAAACTCCAGGGATCTGGATTTTGGGAATAGATAGCCAGTGTCTCTTAGTAAGAACTAGCTGAGTGCCTCCATCTCTGCGTCCCTCACACCATCAGATGGCAGAGGTACCAGGTCACTGCAGAGCCAGGACTACTCTTCCATGGGCATTGTTTAGTTCTTGTGCTTCCAAGTTGAGAAAATGTTTTCCCTGTGGAAGAGAAGGAAGAACATCCAGCAGTGGGAATGTTGGTCAGGGTGTTGTTGGCTGGGGGTGCTGTGATTCAGGTCAGTCATGTGGAAGATGTGTCCGTGATGGGGAAGTGCATGTGGGCAGAAACACAAGCAGTCACAGAACAGAAGTAAGATGTGAGCCTTTGCAATCCAGGTTTCCCTGGCCCTCCTTGCTCTCTGGAAGCCAGCAGCAGTCTGCATCACTCTGATGAAAGACAGGATGACTCCCAGTTTCCCTGTGGCAGACTAGACCCTGTGCCTTGCCAAGACAACTAAGCAGCACCTAACAAAAGAGGCACTGCTTTCTCCTGCAGGGTCCCTGGAGCTGGCCATGACCCACCCCGAATTCTACTGGTATGTGGATGAGGGTCTGTCTGCTGAGAACAGGAAGAGCTCCCTGCTGAGGAGCGAGATCCTCTTCGGGGCGCCACTGCCCAACTACTACTCGGTGGAGGATCGCTGGGAGGAGCAGCGCCGCAAGTTCCAGAACTTTGTCATCACCTACGTGGCCATGCTGGCCAAGCAGTCCACCAGGTGAGGCTGTGGGCAGGCAGGGCAGGTGGGAGTGCAAAAGGGCAGGGAAGGGCAGAGGATGGAATAGACCTTTTAGGGCAAAAGCTCTGCCTTAAGGTTCACACCAGGGCAGAAGTGCGTGTTCCACTCCGAGAGCCATGTTCCAGTTGGCTTCACTTCACTAGCCACAGAAGGCTTGACATGCCAGCTTGGACTACTGGTCAGACTTGAACAGTGGCATAATATTCCAGATGAAGGAGAAAAAGCATCTCCATTGAAGCTGGGCTCAGGCACGGAGTTGTGAGTGATGGTGGGGAGCGCATGGCAGAAAACTACTCATATGCTCCCCTTTACTGCCACTTCCTACTGCAGCAACATGCCAGAGACACCAGCAGAGATAATGAAAAGGGGACAAAGTTTGAATCTACTGCCTGCTTCTCCACCGACCCCTTGTCTGGCGTTGGATTTTTTCGCTTCCGTCTTACAAATCCAGTTCCACTGGTTCAAATAGAACTGCCTTCCTGCTCTGAATTTGGCCACCACTGGTCAGATGCAGGGGATGAAATGGTCTTTACTCAAGGCTGCTCAAGCCGTGGTTCCAATTCTCCTTTTGCTTTTTGTACAGAGAGGTGCAGAGGGAGTTTCAGGGCAGGATAAGTTTCAGGAAGTGCAGGCTTTTTTCACCGTCAGGTCTGTATGACTTGGTTGAGCAGAGCTTTGCTCAGTGCTTGTGAGAGAGAGATGATAAAATAGAGCTAAAAGAGCATCCCAGTACTCAGGCAGCTGACAGAAGGCTGTGCATCCCAGTCTCTGTACCTTCTTATCTCCAGCTTTCTACTGCCCTGAGTCTCAGAATCTCCCAGAGTGAAGGGATGCTGATTTTGAAAAGCAGGTTAGAATGCAGGCAGCCATGGAGCATTCTCAGCAATGGGCTGGGAAAGCAGGTTGTGATTCTGAGAAGCCAAAAGGGAACCGAGGCCAAGGCTCAGTTCCAAAGCTCAGATCCCTAATAGGCTCCTATGGTGCAGCATTATTGTAGTCCTGGTTAAATTATGTTGGATTACTTCTGCTCTGAGCCTGCTTCCAGAGGCAGAAGCTGGTAAATCATATGGTTTCTGATTAAGGTCTCACTCTGCCTGCATCTGCTGTGCTAATACAATAAGCAGTGATTAGGATTCCAGATGGAATTGGCTTTGAAGGCTCCAGGAACTGTCTATTAGTACCTAAGACCCACCATGCAGTGGAGGAATTTTAAAAATATTAGACCTGTTCTTTATTTTTCTCCTTCCCTGTGTGAATTTCACCTCCAGCAGCAACTTTGTTGAACCTGCTCTCACTGCTGTTTTCTCAGAGAGCTGCCAGGTTATTAGAGCAGTGACCTCCTTTGGCTCTGGAGGAGATACTGTGCTTTAAACCACCTGGGTCTGCTCCTTTTGTGTTCAACTCTTCCTCTTCTTTCATATCTTCCCACCCTAGCAAAGTGCAGGTGCTCTATGGAGGGACAGATTTGTTTGACTATGAAGTGAGGAGAACTTTCAACAATGACATGTTGCTGGCTTTCATCAGCAGTAGCTGCATAGCTGTCTTGGTCTACATCCTCACTTCGTGCTCAGGTAGGCTGGAGTCACAGCTACCCTGTTCTAACACAAATCCAAATGTGCCATGTCTCTCTGTGTCTGTGCAAGCCCGGGGAGAGACTCTGATGCCCTGACACCAGCGTGGCACAGCAGCATGCAGAAGGGCAAGCCAGTCTGATTCTCCAGAGCTGAGATTTATGGGCAGGGTGAGGGAAGGGCTCACAGGAGATCAGGAATAAGATGCAAACGCCCATCTTGCTAACACTGGCATAAATCTGACGTAATTTTTTGCATGAGCCTCGTTGTAAAGAGTCTGCAAGCAGTACTCCTGCAGCCCTGAACTGTTCTCTGTCACCAACACACTCATGGGAACCAGTATCCCAACAGGGCAGGTGGGAGGTGTCTATTCTCCTGGGGGTGGCCAGATATACTATTTTTTTCCATGTTTCTTTTCTGCTGTAGTGTTTCTGTCATTCTTTGGCATTGCCAGCATTGGGCTAAGCTGCCTGGTGGCTCTGTTCCTGTACCATGTCGTGTTTGGGATCCAGTATCTGGGTATACTCAATGGTGTGGCTGCCTTTGTCATCGTGGGGATTGGTAAGCTTATCTTTACTCAAAGCCTGTGCTTTACCTGTGCTGCCTTGCCCTGCCTTCTGTCTGCAGGAGAGAAGAAGGTGATGGTGGCAAATGCAGATTGAATTTTCAGGCCCTTTTCCGTTACCTGTAAGTTTAATATTTGCAGGTCAAATGTCAAGGGGGAAATCAGATTTTTAGCAGATATCACCACTGCGAGCAGAGTATCAATCTCTCTGCTGTCTTTTTCCAGGAGTTGATGATGTCTTTGTTTTTGTCAACACCTACCGCCAAGCCACCCACCTCAAGGACCTGCGGCTGCGCATGATCCACACTGTCCAGACAGCAGGGAAGGCCACCTTCTTCACCTCCCTGACCACAGCTGCAGCCTATGCTGCCAACATCTTCTCTCAGGTACCCTGCACCTTTGGGATTTGGGGTTTCCATTTCAGGAGCCTGCCAACACCACCTGTCCTCTCCTTAAGCAGTGGGCTGCCAGAGCTGCTTCTTACAGGGCTGTCTCTTATAGCCCTGTAAGGTGGTGGGTTATCCAAGGAAGTATTTCTGTGACATTGATAAAACAGGCTCTGTCTCAGTGCTTTACCTGCCAGGTTTGCTGATTATCATGACTGAGGTCAGCATGAGGTGCTGTTCTCAGGTTCCTCCAGACTTGTTTTCCTCACCTGCTGTCTCTCCAGCAATCCTGCCCCAGTTGATCCCAACCCTGTGTTCTCTCTCTTCATGTAGATCCCAGCTGTGCATGACTTTGGACTCTTCATGTCACTGATTGTGTCCTGCTGCTGGGTAGCTGTGCTCTTCACCATGCCAGCTGCTCTTGGAATATGGACCCTTTACGTGTCCCCATTAGAGAGCTCCTGCCAAGCCAGGTGAGCCCTGGAGCCTGTGGGTGGGAAATTGGGGAATTTGCAGTCCAGGAGGTTTGCAAATTCCTTCCCTATCATCTCAGCTTATCCTCATTCCCCTCAGGTAGCTTGGCTTTGGCTCTGACAGAGGGGAAATTTAAGTTCTGCCATTCCAGACTGGAGCAAAATGGAAGGGTCAAATCCCAGTCTCAATCTCTCTCAGTCAATCCTCCTGGTTGAATCTCATGGAGTATTGGACCATTTGTTGTGGAGCACTTAATGCACGGCTAAATCTTCAATCGATGGAGACAAAAGCCCTGCAAAGCAGATCACCATTGCTCCTGCCTGTGAGCACAAGCAGGATGTGGAGATTTGTGTTTGAAAGTCAGCACATTTCCTCTTCCCCTGCTCTTTAGCACTGCAGATGACCTGACCTGATTTTATTCATTGGCAGGGAGATGAACTGCTGAAACTCCCATCACTCAGCACCCAGTGTCCAGGCTCAGCCCTGCTCTGTGTATCCAGCCCAGCCCTTGCCCTCTCAGCACTTAGCAAAGGAATTTGCTCCTGGCAGTGCCTGTTGTCTTTCCAAATAATTGGAGCAGGTCGTTGCTGTGCTCCTTGCCACTGAAGGAGCCCACTGGTACCTCTTCATGGAATATGTGACTTAAAACTCTTGCCTTTGTCTCCTTTCCTGTTTGAATCCAGCTGCAGTCAGAAGTGCACCAAAAAGAGTGCCTTGCACCTGGCTGAAGATCTCTTCATTGCCTCAGACACAACCTCCAGAGCAGGCCAGGAGTCCCTTCCCTACCTTGACGATGACATCCCACTGCTCAGTGTGGAGGAGGAGCCTGGTATGTGTCTGCTGTGTGCTGCCTTTAGGGGGATCACTGCCCTCTTCAGTTCTCCCTACCCCTGACACTAGTCCTTGCCTCAGTTCCCTGAATTTTAAGCTGGAGATGTTGCCATCATGGGAGGTTGTAGGAGTCAGAACTCAGTATTCTTTGTAAGTTTGCTCTGAGATCTTCAGTGGGTGTCAATGCCTGCTTTCTTAACTACTTTGCTAATTCTTTTTGGTCCACTGTAGTCTGCTTTCTGCCTGGAATCACTGATTGTGACATGGATGTAGCCATGAAACATCTAATCTGTAACACCAGGACAGCTCACCAGGGAGTAAAGTTTTCCCTTCTTCCCTGCCATTTGGAGCACTGCATTTGGGAAGCAGGAGAAAGAAAACTGTTGCTCTCCAGCATCAGCCCCTAGAGCAGCTCCTTTATCGTGGTATGAAGAGGGCAGTGACTTGCCTGATATCACATAAGCAATCTAGAAAAAAAGCCCAGAAATTCCCTATCTGTTGTTGTTGTTAGAAGATAATCTTTCCAGCTCTGATCCCAAGAAAAACGGTGCTTACAGGGTCATGCTCTCTTGTACTTGGCTTTTAAAACTTGCTGGGATCTCTTCCTTTTAAAACCCCCAACAGCCGTGGTCAGGGCAGTGAGTATCTTTCAGGCCTAGGAAGAAACTGGAACTGGAGATAACTTAATCAGTTCCATGGCATGTGCAGAGCCCTTGCTGCAGAGAAGGCTCTGAAATGCCTTTGACAGGCAGACAGAGAAGCTCTGGCTCTGTGCTGCATGAGTTCTCCTTAGTATGCCAGAGCCACATGCAGTGGTGATGTGTGGAAATAATCTCTCTCTTCCCTGTAAACAGCAGAATGTTTTCCTCCAGGGTTCTTGGGCATCAGGGAACTGTGAAGAAGCAAAGCAGCTTGTTCCAGTCACTGCCCAAGCGTGGTTTGTAGGTTGGCTCTACAGTGTGCCAGGCATGCTTCATCCCACTTCTCACACATAGAGAAGGGGGCAGTTCCCTTGGCATCCCTGATCTGGAGATTAGAGAATCAAGGAGAAGCCAGGCTGCAGTCAGGAAGAGGTCAGCTGGTGTAATTAGCAGTAAGAAATATTTAGTGGGACAGGGACAAATTCTGCTTGGCCCAAGAAGCAAGCAGTGTCCCTGTGACCTTTTGGACAGTGTTTGTGGGTTTTGGTAGAGCAAGGAGTAGCCTGAAGCATAGATTTGGACTGAGCTGTGGATTTACAGAGTAGCTGTTGCATCCAGTGGCTGGACAAAGATGCTTCTTAAAACATCCTGGAGTCACTTCCTCTGCCAGGGTCCTACTCCATCCCTTTAACTTGTGTGAGTTGTACAGCACCTTGCAGAAGATTTGATAAAGGAGAGCAGAGAGCTCTGAGAGACACTCATGACACTGAGACTGCTTTTGATTTCTCTCTATTCTAGTCTCCCTGGAAATGGGGGATGTCCCCTTGGTGTCTGTGATGCCAGAAAATCTGCAGCTCTCTGCTGAGAAGAGCAGCCGGGGTCACTTGATAACTCATCTGCAGGAGCTGCTGGAGCACTGGGTGCTGTGGTCTGCAGTGAAGAGCAGATGGGTGATTGTGGGTAAGGAAGGAGGAAACTTGCATCTACATGAATTTTAGAGGATTTGACATTTCAGTCATCTCCAAGCCTTGATTGTTGGTGACAAGAGGTGGAAAAAGAGACATGCTAAATGGCTTCTAATACAGTAGAAGAGTGCTCCCAGAACAGTCAGTCCCTAAGGGACTTTTCCATCCTTTTCTTACTCAGATCTAAAGTGGCAAATCCTGCTGGAGTTTTTTCCAGGCATGGGGCTTATTACAAGAAAGCCCAGCTGCCAGTGTGCTTTAGTGGCTGTTCTTTTTCCAGCTGAAAATACCATCTTCCTACCACATGCCTGAAGTGTGAAGTGCATGTAGGGTCCCACACTAACCCAGGTTTCTCCTTGCAGGGCTCTTTCTCCTTGTTTTGCTCCTGTCCATATTCTTTGCCAGCCGCCTCCATCCCGCCAGCCGTGCTCCAGTCTTGTTCCGGCCAGACACAAACATCCAGGTGCTGCTGGACCTGAAATACAACCTGAGTGCTGAGGGCATCTCCTGCATTACCTGCTCAGGTGAGAACACTGCTCCCCAAACCATGGTGGGTGCAGCCCAGCCTGGCCTAAGCCCTCCTGGACTGGAGGAGCTGAAATGTGAGGCAGACACACCTACAATGTTCAAATGTCTCATTGGACATTGGATGGACCCCGTGGAAAGGAGGAACACATTGGGAATGGGATGGTTGAGTTGCCTGAGTGGAGTATTTAGAAAAGTGTTTCCTGCTTTAGCTATGGAGCAGTCCCTTCACAGACCATGAAAACTGACTATTTTCACTCATAAGTGCTGGTCTCATGTCAGTGCCCAGCTGAGGGTGTGTGGCACTGAGGGTCTGTGGTACTGTGGCACTGTGTTGCCTGCTCAGGGTTTGGTATTCAGCAGCAGAGTCTGTGGTATGCACAGGCCTGGTACATCTTTTCTCATGCCATTCACTCTTTACTCCCTGACTAACCTTGTGGGACAGGTTTGTTTCAGGAAAAGCCCCACAGTTTGCAGAACAACGTCCGAACTTCCTTGGAAAAAAAGAAGAGGGGCTCAGGGTCACCTTGGGGAAGCAGAGGCAGCATGAGTGATGCAGGGCAGCAAGGTGAGTGGGGCATGAGGACTCTGGCCACATTTGTGGCCAGAGCCCAAGGATCCACTGGGGTACAAACTAAACCACGTGCTCTCTGAAATAGCTGTTGGGGAATAATTCTGTTCAGAGCCCAAGGTTGGTGCTGGATGTAAGGGGCATCATTAGAATCCCCTTTTCCCTGAATACCTACTGCTCTCTCGGACATGATCCTATAACCCAGGTGGCAGTATCTAGTGTCATATCTCTCTAATCTGAGTACAGGGCTAGGAACTCCAAGTTTTCACATCCCAGTCCTGTTCACAACCTTGTTGGTAGGTCACAAGGACAGTAAATACAGTTTGCAGGGGATTTTGAGGATAAAACAGTTATTGGGCCAGGTCCCAAGGTGACATGAATCAATAAGCCATCAGGAATTACTGCAGGTCAGTATGTATTTGTGATAGCCTTTGAAAGGTGTGCTGTGCTGCCACAAGGCAGAGGCTGTGCCTGGTGTCCTGGAGCAGAAAGCAGAACATAAGAACCCTCCTTTCCTCTCTGTCTGTAGGATTTGCTGATTGAGAAGTACCACCAAACCTCATGCCTTCTGTTTTCTTCAGAGCTCCAGGGGACTGTGTATATCTCCAAGTCCAGGAGCAAGGGAAGACCAGCCATCTACAGATTCTCCCTCAATGCCAGTGTCCCTGCGCCCTGGCAGATGGTGTCACCGGGGGACGGGGAGGTGCCTTCATTCCAGGTAAGTAACTCCAGGATCTTGGACCCCTCTAGCAAGAGGGCAGCACTCAGCAGGTGAGCACAAGAGCCTCCTCCTGTCTCTCCATGGGGTCCTGTGTAGCTTTGGTGACATTTTCAGGGCACCACAGTAGGGTAGTTAACATAGAAGATATTGTGCTTGGCATCATCCGAGATGATACCTTGGGGTGCCACAAGACTTCACCTGTTGCTGTTGTGAGGTGACTGTCAGTGATGGGAGCAGACTGTGGGTGTCACCAGGGCAGATGTCCCTCACCCTGGGCAGAGCAGCCACCATTCAGCCTGGGCCACTGGGAATGGGGGTGTTAAGGGACCCATCACACACTGGCCATCACTGGGAAGGGGCAGGCTGGGGGCTGGCTGGGCAGTGCTCATTCTGTGTGGCTGTGGCAGTGCTCAGGAGCTCAGGGAGGAGGGGAGAGTGTGATGCTAATGTGCAACAGGCTGCAACCCTGTGGAGTTAAGTGTCTGTTTTCATTAATCCATTGCTTAGGTGTATAGAGTGCCTTTCGGTAACTTCACCAGGAAGCTGACAGCTTGTGTGTCCACAGTAGGGCTGCTTAAGCAGATGAGCCCCAGGAAGTGGATGATGACCACCTTGTCCTGTGACACCAAGAGGGGCTGGAAGTTCGATTTCAGTTTCTACGTGGCCTCCAAGGAGCAGCAGCGAACACGGTAACCTTCCAAACCCCCCTCAGGACAGGGCAACAGAAACAGCACAGCTAGGAGGCTGATGGCAGATGCCTAATGGCCAATCCTGCCCTCAATCAGAGACATCCATGGCTCTAGAATTTGCTTTGCTGCGTATATGCCCCATCTCTGCAGTCACTTTGCAGGCCCATAGCATCATTAACATGCAGAAGGCTTGAGAGACTTCAACTGGGGGCATATTTTGGCAGAAAAGATGTTGCTGATTTGGTTCTTGCCCTTACCCACCTGAACTCTTGGGCTGAACAGGCAGCACAAAATATGCAATGGCTAAGGTTACAGGTCTGCAGACGTTCACATTTCCTTTTGCTTCTGTCCCTGAGAACATCTGCTTCCATGTAACACTTGCGACTCTTCATCTTTTCTACCTCTGTTCCCCTGTAACAAACTTTCTTTGCTGCACAGGAAACTGTATTTTGCCCAGTCACACAAGCCCCCTTACCACGGCCGAGTGTGTGTGGCACCTCCAGGCTGTCTGCTCAGCTCTAGCCCGGATGGCCCCACCAAAGGCATCCTGTACGTTCCCAGTGAGAAAGGTAAGCTGATGAGCCCCTGTTCAAACACGCCAAGATCCAGAGAATCAGACCTTCTTTTTGCCATCTAACCTTTATTCTGTGTTTGGCAGCAGCACCCAAAGCAAAGCTGTCGGCCACATCTGGATTTAACCCCTGCATGAACACGGGCTGTGGGAAGCCAGCAGTGAGGCCGCTGGTGGACACGGGGGCCATGGTGTTCGTGGTGTTCGGGATCAGAGGCGTGAACCGCACCAGGCGCCCGGACAACCACGTCCTTGGAGACATGGTACACCTGCTCTGGCAGGCTGGGCTGGCATGCTGGGGGCTGGCAAGAGAGGGACAGGCTCTCTGGATGGTGTTTAGTTCATACCCACAGCCCAGCAGTCTGGGCAGATGGAAGGGCAGAGGTTGTAGCATTGCGATGAGCCAGTATGGTTCTGTTGTAGCAAATTGACAAAATAATGGAGATCAGGAAGTCCTTACTGAAAAAAAGACCGCAGACTTTTCAGAAAATCCCTCTGAGTGCAGTATAAAACCTTGTAATTTTGAGTCTGAACCTGGCTTTCTTGAGGATTTTAGGAAAAAAGCCATCTTGAGTGCAGTACAAAATCTCACTACAAATTCAAGACTGAGGGAACTGATATGTTTCTATAATATATATATTGTTGTGAAGTATTAGCAAAAAGTAAAAATCAATTACTTTAGGGAAAGGTTACCAAATGTGACTTTTCCAGAAACAGCTTATTTCTGAGATCTGATACCTTGACACATGACGGTCTCTCCCTAGAAAAATTATGCTTAGCTTGGCTGATGCACTTCAGCTTTCTGCTGTTCTTCCTGCTCTGTGATTTGTTCTTCCTGCTCTGTGCAGAATCAGCCTTTGCCTGTTTCCTCTGAAGGGGCAGTGAGAAATGCAGGCAGTGGAGCAGGCAGGAAGCTGGAGTGCCAGTTGCTGTGTGTATGTCTCACGTGTGGTGCTCTTGCATTGTGTCTCCTTGTGAAAGGGCAGTGTTATCTACGATGACAGCTTTGACCTCTTCAAAGAGATTGGCAACCTGTGCCGCCTCTGCAAAGCCATTGCCAGCAACTCTGAGCTGGTGAAGCCCGGAGGGGCTCAGTGCCTGCCCTCGGGTAGGTTAGACTAATTCCTCTGCAGCCCTACCTGTGCTTGCTTGAGCTGGGGTCCTCAACAGCAAACCAGAAAGTGTGACTGCTTCTTGCTGTCTCCTTTTCTTCCCCAAGCAGCTTGACCCTTCTAGAACATGTTGTGCATTTGTTCTTTCCAGTCATGGGTATTGCTTGAGATACAATCTTTTGATTCAGTAAATACCTTCTTAGTAGCTCCTGAATAGCAATGAACTCACACCTGATGTCGTTGCAGTGAGGTTATTCACTGTCTCTGTGGCTTTGCATACCTGACCAGTGACCATCTCTCCCAGCTTCAGAGGTCACAAGGTTGTGGAGCTGAGCCTAGGAAGTGTATATTGGCTTCAGGCTAAAAGTCACTTTCATGCCTGGAGCAAACCCCTGCCAGGCCAGGCAGACAGCCCTCAGCACTTGCTCTTTGTGCTGCTGGGGACAAACAGCAGTGGCACTGTCCTGTTCCATGCTGATGACAGAGAATGTCCTTTGAAGCTGCAGCAGCTGAGAGCTGTGATGCCAAGACCTCAAGGGCTTTGGCAAACCAGAATGGCAAGGGGAGGCAGCTGCAGACAGATGGGTCCTCTCTTGGGGCTCTCATTTTGGGTTGTTGGTTGGGGTTTTTTTCATCCCCTTGCTCCAATGTGCTTCCTTTCCCTGTCCTGCCCTCCATCTCTTGCTCTTTCTTTCTCTCCAGGTTACAGCATCTCCTCCTTTCTGCAGATGTTGCACCCTGAATGCAAGAACATCCCTGAGCCCAACCTGCTGCCTGGGCAGCTCTCTCACGGGGCAGTGGGGGTGAAGGATGGGAAGGTGCAGTGGATTTCCATGGCATTTGAGTCGGTGAGCACAGGGCATCACCTGGTGCCATTGTCATTCTGGTGACAGTTTCATCTTGTTACTTCTGGGGGTTTAGCTCTGCTCTTTCTGCACTGGCCACTTCCATTTGCAGCCATAATTTAATGCTTATTAGTGTTTGTTGCAGGCAGATGCCTGCACTCACAAGTTGGTAGAAGTGGCTGCTTACACCACAATTAGCTCAGGCAAAAAGCTGGTGGCAGATTTGCCCAAATGCCACTGCCAGTTCTGCCTGGTGCTGCCACTTGAGCCAGGTTGTTCTGCCCTTTTCCTTGCCATGCACACCCTGCCCAAAGAACAGCATGTGAGTGATGTGTTTTTCTTGTTACAGACAACCTACAAGGGGAAATCATCCTTCCAGACATATGCTGACTATCTGAAATGGGAGACATTCCTGCAGCAGCAGCTCCAGCTCTTCCCAGAGGGCTCTGCACTCCGGCGTGGTTTCCAGACCTGTGAGCACTGGAAGCAGATTTTCATGGAGATTATAGGCAAGTGCCTGCCATGTTTCTCTCCCTGGGGAACCCGTGCCCTCTGATACATCTTCACAGCACACTCCATCCCATATGGTGGGCATGGGTTATATGTGCAGTCCCTTGCTATTGCTGTGCAAACTCCTAGAGCCTGTTCCTGCCCTAAGCAATGTGTATTGTCAAAATTAGGCAAAGCCCAAGGAAATAGGTAAGGGAAGGGACTCAGCCCTGCTGATGAGAGATTCAAGAAACCAGTCACCTTCTTTCCACTTTCATCCTCCCCTTCCTGTCTTCCCCAGTGTGAGTCCCTGCCTGCCTTGTTGCCAGCAGGAACATGGTGCCTTTCTCATGGAGCTGTCACCTTCCAGGATTCATATCAGCTGAATGTTTCCTTCCAGGAGTGCAGAGTGCCCTGTATGGTCTTGTCCTCTCGCTGGTCATCTGTGTGGCTGCTGTGGCAGTGTTCACCACACACATCCTCCTCCTGCTGCCAGTGCTGCTCAGCATCTTAGGTAAAAACATCAATTCCAATGTGTCAGGCTTTCACTTTTCCTGAAACAGGTGGATTGTGGCACTGCTGGTTCTCTGGTGATTTGAACTGAATTGTTGTATTCTGTGTAAACCCTTTTGGCTTTCCAGGAGCCAGTCCTGGAGAACAGACTAACTAAGTGAACAGAAGAAACTCTCAACAAATTCACAGGAGCTTCACTGGGAAAGTAGATTTGTGTGTCTAATTCCCAGTGTGTTTTGTCTACACAATCCCTTCTATTTGTTTAAATAAGGGTTTTAGCTACACAAATGCCATCCCAACCTGTTATGTGTAATAATATGATTAAGTCCCACAAGGTCTGAATAACAATTGTATTACTTTCCAAGAACC
The DNA here is from genome assembly GCA_037834095.1 of Argya squamiceps. Taxonomy (NCBI): domain Eukaryota; kingdom Metazoa; phylum Chordata; class Aves; order Passeriformes; family Leiothrichidae; genus Argya; species Argya squamiceps. The sequence goes on from JBBMKD010000070.1 coordinate 2,932,493, forward strand.
TGCACCATGGCTACAGTTTCCAAGCAGCGGGAAATGTTAAAAGTGGAGTATTTTAGCAGGTTTTTAGTATTTGAAGCAAAACTGTGAATAGTTTCCTCTCCCTGGCTGGTGATTTGATAATATTGTGGACTAACTGTGTTGTTAAATTTCTCAGTTTAAAAATCCAATCCATCAGTTTGAAACCACTTAGTCTCCCACATATTACTCACAAACTAACAGTACTCTTTGCCTTCAGAGAAGTGTGCTCAGCCTCTGTGTAACTCTAGCAGGCAAAACAACAGGCTCACTTCCCTGTGGTGCTTGTGTGCACACACGGACACTTGTCTGGGCTTGGATTCATTTAACAAGAGTGAGTCTAGATTGGCATCAGTCTGTCAGTTTGCCTGATATTTAACTAGGTGTTCCACTAGGCCCAGCACGTCTGGCCACCTTAGGAAATGGTGCCTGTGCTAAGGGAAGGTGAGGGAAGTGTTTGTCTCTGTGGCAGGGGGAGTGAGTGCCAGTTTCAGGCTGGGTGGCACACAGACCTGTGGGGTGTGATCCCAAACTCCCCGGGCTTGTGCAGCAGTCCCAGAGTCCTTTACATTTGCCTGACAACACCTTCCTCACCCAGGGGTCGTCTGCCTTGTGGTGACCATCATGTACTGGTCTGGCTGGGAGATGGGAGCTGTGGAAGCCATTTCCCTCTCCATCCTCGTGGGCTCCTCTGTGGATTACTGTGTGCACTTGGTGGAAGGCTACCTGCTGGCAGGGGAGAACCTGCCACTCCACCAGGCTGAGGTGAGCTCTGTTCTTCCTACAGCCTTGCATTCTTTCCTCTTGTGTCCTCCATGCCACTCAGCTGGGATGCAGGACACCTGATAGGCAAGGGGGGATGTGTCCTGGCACCCTCAGAGCACCTCTGGGGTGTTTGGTATTTCCTGTTTGTCCAGCTGACAGCTCCAGACTCTGAGCTTCTGTACCTGAGTACAGTAAACTCAGATGAGGGTTTCCAACCCACATGGTTGTCCCTTTCTTGCTGGCCACAGCTGTGTCCAAAGCAGCCCATTTTCACATCCAAGTGAAGACAGTCTATGCTGCAACTCTTTGCCTTCAAAGAAGTGTGCTCAGCCTCTGTGTAACTCTAGCAGGCAAAACAACAGGCTCATTTCCCTGTGGTGCTTGTGTGCACCACACTCTACATTAGTTCTACACTAATTCTGTAACCTGAAAATTGCTTTGCTGGACCCCAGCTCATCTCTGGCCTTGTTAACATCTTTTGTCTCATTGGGAAGATGGAGACCACAAAAGCCTGGGATCTCTGATGCCAGGTAGAGTGTCTGCCTGTGTGGTGTAGACCCAGCAATCAGTGTGATGTGGTGGAAAGGAGGCAAAAAATCCAGCAGCCTTTGCCTCTGCTGGGTTTTAACCCTGTGGCTCTTTGCTCAGTGTGCTCAGAATTGTCTGAGCTCCACTCAGGCAGCCTCTTCATCCTGGACAGGGATTGTATAATCTAAGCTACTCTCTCAAAACCTAAAACATCAATGTAGCCTGTTGTATTTCATTAAGTAGTTAGTTCACTCTGTTAGATCGCCCTGGGGTTTCTTCTTTATATGTATGCACAAAATATTGGCTGCACTTTGCCGTGAACCTTTACACCCCCTTCACCTGATACCCCTTATCTTTCCCCTCCCCCTGGTTCAGGCCCCACTGGTCAACAGACCCCCCTCCCCCTTTTCTCTAGGTGTAACTGTGTCTTTTCAGAGTGCAGCCACGGCCCTGCTAGATCCCAGCCAGCCTCTCCTGTAGAGAAACTGCTTGAGAACTGCTCAGGGGGCAGTTCCAGCTCACACAGCCACACACATTACAGGGCTGGCTCAGCACAGAGGCACAAGGCTCCCAGCCCAAATCAATTCCCAGCAAGGGTTTATTCCATGTGCTGAAGGTGAATCTGGAGCCAG
>JBBMKD010000070.1:2934532-2955822 GCA_037834095.1 Argya squamiceps
GCACAGTGTCTGCAAGGGTCCATGGGGGAGAAGCCTTCTTTACACCTGGGGGATCTTTAATCTTCCCTTTTCCAGGGAAGGGCAGTTGGGAATTCCTTTAATGGCATGAGGGACTCCACACCTAGGGATTAAAACTCCCCACACATGGAGTCACTCCCTCTTTCTCTTCCTGGGATCCAAGGTGTAGGTTCTACATTAAAGCTGTGGGACTGTGTCCCATGAAGATTAAGAGCTCCTTTTGTCTTTTATCTTGGTCCCAGCCCAGATTTCCCCCCATGGTCCACAGCTAGCCTGGGTTGGACCACAGGGGAGAGGGAATTGAGGGCAGTAGCCCCATGTGTGTGTGGCTGTTCCACTAACCCTGCTGTCCCTCCCAGCAGGACCCCACAGCCTGCAGACAGTGGAGGACAATGGAAGCAGTGAGGCACGTGGGGGTGGCCATCGTCTCCAGCGCCGTCACCACCGTCATCGCCACCGTCCCCCTCTTCTTCTGCATCATTGCCCCCTTTGCCAAGTTTGGGAAGATCGTGGCCCTCAACACGGGGGTCTCCATCGTGTACACCCTGACTGTGAGCACAGCCCTGCTCAGCATCATGGCCCCAGGCACCTTCACCCGCAGCAGGACTTCCTGCCTCAAGGCTGTGCTGGGGGTGCTCCTGGCTGGCCTGCTGGGGCTCTGCATCTGCCTTGCCCTGCTGAAAAGTGGATTTAAGATCCCCCTCTCCAATGGGACAGCCCTGTAGAAGACCCCCAGGCCGAGAGCCACATGTGCTCTGTCTGTCCTCTTGGCTCCCTTTCTTTTTTTCTTTTCTTTTTAAAGAATATTTTTTGTAAGAAAAAAGAAGAGGAAAAAAAAGGTCCCTTTTTTCATGAAGTTTTTCAACTCCAGATGCACTTTATTTTCTAATGGGTTTTGCTCTAAACTTGTATTTATTTTGGGTAGTGATGGATGGATGACGGACAGTGAGGGCTGCCCAGGGAATACCTCAGCCCATGAATAGGAGAGGAGGAGGTTTCCTTCTCTCAGTTTTCCTTCTGCTTTCTTTTTCTCTTTTCTTGTTCTTTTAATTTATTTTTAACAAGCAGGGCTTTCTGCACCCACTAAGCTAAAATGGGAGAATTTGGAAAGGTCATATGATCCTTTCAAAAATCCTTCCCTCCATCCTTCCCCTCCACTTGTCCAGGGTCAGCATTGCAACCATGACTCGAGGTGATGTCCTGCTCCCACACCAAGCCTGTGCCTCATTACTTGAGCCTTCAATAACAGCAGTGAGCTGTTGGACAGGCCTGGAGAACAGGATTGTCTGGATCCCTTTGCCAGTCCGTGTGCCCAAGCCAGACCAGCAGTGAACTTGGAGCTCTCATGGGTGTCACTTTGGGATCCAAACTAGAGCTGTTTGCTGTGTGGCACCACCTGCAGTGCACCTGCTTTCATGATTCAGGGAGGGTGTAGGGACACATGGCATTACCCTTCTTTCTGGAGGGACAGTGAACCTTGTACTGGGATCTCATGTGTCTGTGAACAGCCATCAGGAAGCAGATGGTGCCCTCAGCAGCCTGCCCTCCTCTCCCTCATCTCAGCAGTGAGGTCAAGGCAGTTTCAATGCCCAGTCCTCCCTGGCACCTCACCAGTCACTGCCTCTGCTCTTCCTGGTGGAGAGAAAAGAGAGCCCTGAGTGCCTGCAGAGCTCTTTGGTCACAGCAGTCAGCTCTTAGCCTGAGCACAAGGTAACCCCTGGGGCCAGGTAGAGCCCATAAGTGGTGGTGTGCACAGCATCCTCTGTGGCAGTTCAGAGACACCCTCCTGTGTGGAAACCTGAGGGCAGCAGAGCTGCAGCTGCTGTCTGCTCTGAGCAGATGGTCTGTATTAAAGTAAAATGAAATCTCAAACTGGTGCCATTAACAAGTGCATTTTAAGCATCACTGATTCTGTCGTATTTTTAGAATTGAAATAGCTTAGTGTGCATTAATATACAGCACATCTGATCCTTGGCAGAAGGGGAGGGTCAGGCCCACTGGGAGATGCATTAACCAGTATTTACAAGGGTGCCAATAATGGGGCCAGGAAGCAGCCTGACTCAATTTCTTTGCATATTCCATGTCCTTGTGGCTTTGTGTTCTCTGTCTGGATCTATGCGTCTTTTCAAGATGAAAATTCCAGGCAGTCCAGCCCCATTACCAGCCAATTTGTGGGGCCTGCACTGCTGAGAGACTGAGCGGCTTCTGCTTGGCTCAGTGCATCCCTGCCAGTCTTACACCTTCACATTGTGTCATCCCTGTGAAACTGGATCAAATACTTGTTCCTAAAGTAGGTTCCCCAAGCTGGAGAGAGGAGTTCCTGTTGTTTCCAGGTGGACTCCAGAGCAATCCTGCTGCAGGCAGTGAGGGGGGTGAGGATGTGAGTAGAGCAGAACATGAGTAGAGTTTGGTTTCTCCTTGCTCTCCCATGGCACAGCTGAGTTACCCCTTTCTGCAAAGTGTTAAAATGTTTCTTGGCACCTACCTCTAATCTGCACCAGCTCCTTCATAATGAACCCTGTGCCCATGAATAAATGGTTCTGGAAGGGATTTTTGGCTGTCCTTAAGCAGTGCTACTTTGATGGCTGCTGTGCACAGTTCTGCCCCATCCTTGCTCTGTAAGCCACGCTGTTCCTTGTGTCTATGCTCCAGATTTAACTCTTGGTGCCCTGAGCACTTGAGTGGCAGTGACTGGAAAGGGCAGGAGTGCTTGTGATACAGAGCCCCATGGGACTTGTGTGGCTGTGCAGGTGCTGCAGGGGACAGCAAGGTGTCCCTGGTGCTGTGGCCAAAGTTGCTCTGGCTGGTGGCTTGACTTGAACTTAGCAAACACTTCAAATATTTTTTGGGTGATTAAAGCTGATAGATATTTCCAGGTCAGCAAATAAGAGAATAAGGTGCTGAGGGCACCTTTAGAGGAAGTTCCTCCTTCTATAAGTATGAAGAAACCTTGAAAGGCCTTTAAGAAAAGGCACAGATGTACTTTGAATCCTGCAAGGTTGAAAGCCTATGTTAGCCCCTGGTATCCTATGTTTGTGCTCACTATAAAGAGGCTACATAAACCCCCCACCTCCAGTGTGATTCTGGACATGCCATGCTGGGAGCATTCATTCAGACACTGTGGGGAGGCAAAGATTAAAGTAGAGGGAAAGCTTTTATATCTCTTGGATCTGATCTGCAGACAAAAATAACAAGAGTTCTTGGCACGTGACAGGATCCATCCTGTTTTCTGAAGCAGGTAGGGAAAAGGACAAGCTATCATTTTCCCTCTTCTTCTCCTCAGTGCAGAAGGACTGACTGGCACTAGGAGGAGCAGGGCATCACCTTGGCTTTCATTGCCCAAGTTGATACTGGGAATGCAGTGGCTAGAACGATTCAGAAGGAAGGAGGGAGACCAGGGTAAGTGCAAATTATTCACTACAGCTTGCTGAGGAGATTGTGCCCCTTCAACCAAGGAGAAACTGAGGCAAGGAGAGGAGGAGGAACTTACACCAGATGTAGCAGGATGGTAGAAGAGCCAGTAGAGGATCCTGGGTGATGTTTTATGCTGCAAGGATTCAGTGAGTGTTGTAACCTGAGACCCTGATTAAATACAGTCATGATACTTAAGATCTAACTAAGACATTTGCCCCACCACTGCTTCACCCTGAACAGCTCCATGGTCAGGGTGGCTGATGCTTTCTCCACATGCAGTGGAGTGACAGAGACTTGAAGGTGGGCCCAGCCTTCTGCAAAGCATTTAAAACATCCTGATCTTCCCAGGCATCTGTGGAGACAGCAAATGAGCAGCAGATGTGTACATCCGTGTCCATGTAGGCAGTGTCATCCTTGTGATTACAAAATACTCATAAAATTACAGAGGTAAGAAAAGGGATGGCTTTATCTGAGCAAGTGTGGAGGTGGAGCTGACAGCCCTGCTGGGAATTGGTGCTCCAAGGCAGATGCTCATGGCATTAAAAAGCAAGGCCTCACCTATCTGGTGCTGTTCCAGGAGCAGATGTTCACCTTAAACAATTCTTCCACATCTTTGCCTGTCTTCTTTCTCTGATGGCTCCTCTGTTTCACAGGACCTCTCCTGGGCCCTGTTGTCTTGCTGAGGAAGGTTCAGCCTTCTTCATGGTAGGTGTTGGTGCCTAAAGTGCTGACAGAGTCTGGACTGAAAGTGGCTGGAGAAATCTTGAGAATTTCCTTAGGCAGAGGAAGCCAAGGAGTTAAACAGCCTTGCACAAAGCTTTCAGTTTTGATGTTCCAAAACAGAACACATCAGAAGAAAATGCTCTGATTTTCCATTTCAAACCATCTTGCTGCAATTAAAAGGCATACAGGAATTTGCAGCTAGCACGTGGCAATGGACTGTGCCTGTTTTCTGCTCGCTCCTTTATTTCTAGTAAATCCTGGTTTGAGGCTTAACCTCTGAAATGTTAAGTTACTGTTTGAGGAGGGGGATCATTCTGGAACTATGCAGTCTCCTACAAAACACAGTGGGTCTTGTCCTGCCCAGAAGTCCTCAGGCAGTAGCAGAAGGACACTGCTCCTTGGTGCTGAAGCTCTGAGATCCATGCACAGAGCTGGTGCGACTGTCCTTTGCCTTCAGTGGAGCTACTGAGTGAGCCCAGGGCTCCCCATGGCTGTGGACGCTTGGAGAAAGAGTCCCTGCTCACAACAGCCCTGTCCACATCAGCTTTGGAGTAGGGAGGAACATGATGTGCTGTGCAGAGGTCAGCATCAGAGGAAGGAAAAGGCTCATGACTCCTAACTCTGTTTGTTTATGTTGTGTTGCCTCTTGAGGTTTGGGCAACTGGAGCATCAGATTTGGCCACTAACCTGAGGGACAGCACTGGTGACTGGCTGCCAGCTGGATGCAGCACTGTTCACCACCACTCTCTGGGCCCAGCCATGCAGCCAGTTCCTAACCCAGCAAAGACACTTTTCTGTGTCCCAGAAAAGCACACAGCTTTTCCAGGAGTGTCCTGTGGGAGACAGTGTCAAAGGCCTTGCTCAAGTCCAAACAGACAGCATCCACAGCCTTTCCTGCATCCACCAGGTGGGTCACCTGGTCATCAAAGGAGACCAGGTGGTCAAACATGACCCACCCATCCTAAACCCATGGTGGCAGGGTCTGGTACCCTGGCCATCCTGTAAATGCTGTGTGATGACACTCAGTATAAACTGCTCCATGACCTTACTGGGTACTGAGGTCAGACTGACTGGTCTATAATTACCAGAATCCTCCTTCCCATCCTTTTTGTGAATGGGTGTCACATTGGCCAGCTTCCAGTCCTCTGAAGCCTCACCAGTGTCCTGCACTGAATTTCTGCAGCAGAGCAGCCTGCCCTTCTGGAAGGCTATAAAAGGCTTTTTGTTTAAGCCCATGACACATATATATCCTCCCACACTGTCCACCAGGGAAGCTGTGCAGACTGATTTGCAGCCAGGCAGGACAAATTCAGTGTCTTGGTTACTTCTTCCAAAATCACTCCTCACCCCAGATAACGTGTAAGCCATAGTTTACAGATATTTCAAAGGCTTCTGCTGACTACTCTGCCCTGGGTTAAGTTAGTACCCAGGGTCCCAGAGCTAGACATTTTCCAATGCCTGTCTCCATCCTGAGGACAAAGGTTTTGGGCTTTTTCTTGCGTGCTCCTCCTTTGGGCAATTGCTGCAGGGAGGTGGGGGGCAGTGACCAGGGCCAGAGGCAGAGCAACAAGCAGATGAGCAGAAAGGTTTGGAGGGAGAGGCAGAACAAATGGAAGGGAGGATGGTTTAAAACACAAGGGGAGAAGAGGCATGAGCACGCCATGGACAGTGGGAGGGAGGGCACTGCCATTCCACCACGTTGTGTCTGGACCTTAGAGTGTCAGTTCTCAGAGTGATGTAGCACAATTCCTGATGTATGCGTGTCACTTTTGTAAGTTGTCTCCTGCCCTCACTATTTTCAGTGTTCCTTGATTTTTGGAGACTGGTGTAAATAAAAAGATTTTGACATTCTCATGTTTGGATCCCTCACTCATCACCACATCACTGTTCATGTACACATGCTGACAGCCAGAGTGGCACTGCCAGGATCTGTGTTGTGTAAGGAATGCAGTGGGGATGAGGCCACAGGACCAGTTCCTAAATGTGCAGAGGATTGTCTGCTCCTGCTGCTGAAATTGGGACTCTTGAAGCCAATTTACCACACCCAGGAGAGCTGGCAGTCTGGAAAAGGCAATGTAGGAACCCACACAGGTCTGCAAGAGGACTGGCTTGAACAAGAGCTTTAGCTCTTTAGTTTGTGGAAGATTTTTACTCCTCTGTTTCATGCTCTGCTTCTTCCAGTGCATGAAGATTTCCCTGCACTGGCTCCATGAGGATGGGTTCACCTGCCTGCTCCTGCAGCACTGCGCTTTCCCACATCACACAACGTCTGGCATGAATTCTGCTGGAGGTTTTGTCTCTCTGCCCTGTGCTGCAGCACCAAGGGATTGTTCTGCACCTCCCAGGACCCCACTGAGCCCATGCAGAGAGAGCAGCAAGGGGGCAGGAGGAAAATCCCCTCAGCCCCTCACCTGAGTGTGCTGACTGCTGGGGAGGGCAGCACTGACAGCACATTGCAGCAAGAACCTCCTGTGATCTCCAGCCCTCATTTCTATGATGAGGGCAGAATTTCTGGTGAAACCTCTGTTGTTATTAAATACCAGGAAGGCTCCAGGTCACAGCCTGGCACGTACAGAGAATGCAGTATCCACAGGAAGGAGGAATGTGCTTCCTTTAATGAGAACTTGGGGATGGCAGGTAGGAGAGGGTTTGTGCTCGACCTTCTGCTGGGAAATTGCCAGGGCTGGAAATGGGTTGGTTTTGGTTACAAATTCAGTCCCTTGCCCCAAGACCAGGTGTGACAGGCACTCACTAACACACAGGCAGGGAGCTGTGTGATCTGTGGACCACAGAGAACGCAGAGGTTGTCCTTCATAGGACTGTGGGACCACCTGGCAGTGGTGAGGGGCCAGCGCTGACAAACACAGGAATGAGGGCACAGGAATATGGGGTAGGACAGCTGCAGGCATGGCCAGAGATGGGCAGGGTTTCCACAGCTCTCCAGAAAACAGCTGCTGGACTGAGGAAGGGTTTGGGACAGGGAAAGGGGCTTGGAGGAGGGATTACACAGGGTGACAGCTGTTTGGGATTCATTTCAAGCTCGCAGAGGAGGGAAGGAATTGTGTTTCCATCTGGGGGAGCCTGTCCACACGGGCTGCTGGCTCAGCCTGTGCTCATGCTGACAGTCCACCCTCCAAAACCTGCTGCCCACCATTAGCAGAGCCCCATATATATATATACAGCATTCACCTTAATATCTGTGAAAAGCCAATTTTATAATATGTATTTATAACATAAAGCCTGGCTGAGGGAAGTCAGCTGCTTCCAACAGAACATGACTTGGTGACAGCCTGAAGAGTGGTTCCCTGTTTTGGGGTCTGTGCCCTCAGGACTGTTATAAATACATACTATATTGTTGGCTTTTTGCAAGCATTAAAATAAATATTATATGCATAATGTTAAAATACCTTTACTGTATAAATATAATTTTTATTTCTGCAATTAACAAATAGGGAGATTTTAAACCTTACCCTTGCCTGACTCAGTCATGCTGATGGGGGAGAAAATTAGTATTTTGGGGGGGGGTTTATTAGCTTTAACTCCTTGGTGTTTTTCTCCCCCATGCTGTGCTCACCACCACTTCCCTGTGCTCTCTGAGCATTGCTCACCACTGAGTTTGTCCCCTGGCTGGTTCCTGAGAGCCCCACATGACTCATTATCCATTTCTGAGTAGCTCAGGAGCAGCCTTCCCCTTTAGTTGTTTTTTCTTTTTCGTGTTGTATCATTCCCCCTCTGGGGACTGACACAGAGGGCAGATAAAGGAGGATGACTCAGCCTCATCCCCAGTGATTTGTCACCCTGCAAGTGACACATCTAAGTGGCTCTTCCAGGAGCTCTGGCTGCTCCGTGGGGAATTGTGCCTCTGGGATGCTCTTTTTTTATCCTCATGGCCGTTTATTTGTTTACTGCCTGCTCCCCAACTCCTGAGGGTGGTGATGAGCAAACCTGGAGAGGCTGGGTGCCAGGCTTTCCTTCAGCCAGTGCAGCAGCCGAAGTGAGCCCAAAGCAATGTGTCAGTCACTACTGACAGAACTATCCTCATCCACAGAAATTAGTATCAGAATGAGTATGGTGGCCTGTACATTTCTGTTTCTCTGGTTTAAAATAGAATTGTTATTCCTTTTCTACTGCCAGATCATGCCTGGATATTTCTTCTCTCCTATTTCCTTATCTAGTCTTCTGCTGAAATACAGAATCTTTTCTATGGGTTTTCTGTGACTAGTTTTTCTACTTCCTGTTTTCTGCTTGGATGCTTGGGGGTTTTTTGTTTGGTTTTTTTTTTTAGAAATATTTTTCTTAGAAAAATGTATAAGTTTAATAAAAAATAAAAAATTGACAGGAGACAAAAAAGCAAAATTTCCAGCTGGGGTGCCTCACCAGAAGGCACGCCTTTACTCTTTCAAATTCTATGTTTTAAGGATCACTGTGTTACATATTCAATAGATCCTAATGCATGATTCAAACATTCTCTTTGGGTTTGATCACTTTCAATACTCCCCCCAATCATTTTATCTGGTAGATCCATCTGTAGGTGGCTCCACTTCATCTGGTGACATGGGTCTCATAAATTCTTCTCTTGAGGTTTTTGGTTGTCTTCATTTGGACAAGAAACAGAAAGTCAGTAGTCTTTATGCAGAAATGCAAGGAGACCCTCCATACCTTCTGGTTTGGTCAGTTTAGATATTACAAAGAGAAAAAAAACCTAGTCTTTTTACTGTTAACACTATGTTACAATCAGAAAATATACGTTTATCACCTTTCTAAACTCTATTAATAAAAGATAATACAGTACAATTACACATATAGTATTCATTTTAATATTTGCAAAAAGCCAAAGGTTTGTGGATCGTGATTTTTTAAGTGCTGGCCCACAATATCTATTTCTTGTTACTTTTTTTTTTTCCTCAAGTTAGAGCAAGTTTATTATTGAATGCAGTATGCAACAAGCAGTAGGGAGGGCCAGGAAGCCTCTTATAGCACTCTGATGGGCGTTTTGACATGGAGAAAAGCAGTGAAGGAGCTGAATAAGGCCTGAAGTGTCTTGAGCTGGGGTGAAAAACGTTGCCAAAGATTTGGTTTCAAACCCAGATCTGAAGCAGAGAAGCTGTTTTGCCAGATGGGGTTGTCCATGGGTTAATCTGGCAGCGAAGGGCAGCCTTGGCTGGGCTGGATGGCAGCAGCCAGTAAACAGCTTGTGGTGGGGTGTGCAGGAGAGTGAATTAAACTACAAATACAGAACATTTCTACTGCCTGCCTAAATCACAACCTATCTTGTACATTAAAGGTTCTCCTTGTGGAAATGGAGGTTGGGTGGCAACACCAAGGGGTGAATTTGGGCAGGAAGGAAGGTCCTGTGAATGGACTGGCCATACTGCAGTCCTCCTGGAGTGACAGATGTGGTTCTGTTGGAGCAATGATCCTGTAGAAGGGTGTAGTTTTCCTCTGAAGGTCCAGTGGTGCTGAGATGGGTCTGGTCTCCCTCTGGGAATCCAGTGCAGACAGGCTGTGCTGGTGTTCTGAATCCCAGGTTTTATCCAGGTAGGAATGCTGGGCTCCTCCCCTGGGTGGGATGATGGAATTTTGTCAGCCCTGCAGTGAGCCTGGATGGCCCACGGACAGCAGAGATCTCCTGGGGGGAGGATGGGCTGTGGGTGAGATAAAGAAACATTGCCCCACTTGTTTTTAACAGCTGCCCATTAACAGAGGATATCCCTCTGGAGTTATGAGGGTCATGGAAGAGATAAAGAACACTGCCCCAGATGATGAATACACAGAATATTATAGAATACATACTTTTGGTTACATCTTCCATTGCAGCCTCAGACAGCTGTAAATATGAGAATGCTGCTGTTTCCTTGCTGCCTGGCTTACACTGGCCACAGTGGAGTTTATGTGGGGAGAGGAAGCACCCTGCTCTCAGCTGCCCCCCTGTGTGTTTAGGCATCTCCTGTGGTGGTAGATCTCACCCTCCAGCATGCAGTTATCATCTTCCAGCTGCTGCTGGAGGCTCAGGTTTGCTGGGTGTTTGCTGCTCCAGAGCTTTAGGGGTGAGCAGTCTGTGCAATGTGCAGCTGGTAATAACCCTGAGAGAAGAGCATGGCTTAGCACTGGAAAGCACAGAGGGCACCAGATCAGAGACATCCAGCTGAGCAGTAATTTTGTCCTCCACAGGTTATTATTGTGTACTGCTGGAGAAGTCTGCCAGTGCTCTCCCAGAAAATTTTCTCTCTGCTGTCTGTTTTGCTGAGGCCATTTCTAATAAAGCTAACTACAGAAAAACAGATTCATCTTGCTCCCAATGCACAGAGACAAGTAATTTTTTTTCTCCAGCACTGCTACTCTGAGCCCATTCCTCTTGAGCTGAGAAAACTGCCTTACCCACCTGACTCTGATAACAAATCTGCTCATGTGGCAGGTGGATTTTGGGGCACTCTGGGATGGTAACTGTGCCGTGGTAACTCCCAGCAGGGTTAACTGGGTGCAGAGGCACATGTGGGACAGGGCTGGGATGGCCTGGCAGGCAGAGCCACACTCCCTGTGCTGTGTTTGAAGGGTATCAGTGGTTGCAGCAGTGTTGGGAGCTGCTCCAGGAACCTGGCTGGGGAAGGCTGCTGGTGACCAGCTGCTAACCTCGTGTGCACTTGCAGTCTGCTGTCCCATTTATTAGCAGTTAAAACATGCTGTCTCTGCTCCAAATGGAGTGTTTACAGCATTGACATGAGCAGCTGTCCTAGTCAGCCAGATCATAACAAATGGGAGCTATGGCTGGAATGTTATTTTGCTGCAAGGGGGCAATACATCTTATTACTAAACAGTGAAGGTCGTGATGGATGGTGATGAGTCAGTTTGCTGTCTTGCTTGATGATCGTGCTGAAAAATAAACATAAACCCAAAGATGTTTCCAGGGAGCCAGGCAAGGCCTTGCATTGTACCTGGGGAGAGACAACGCTGAGGTTCTCTGGTGTCTTACCTGCCAACAGCCTTTGCACCAGGCTGTTGGTTATGCTACCTCCTCTCAAGGAAGGATGTGTTAGCTGGGAAAGAAAATTTGGGGAAGAGAGAGGAGGAGTTGCTGGTCCAAAGCTTTTTCTTCCATGGGAACACTGCAGTGTTGTCCTGGGTAATATCTGATTATAGGACAGTGTGGGCTGAATTGCGCTGTTTTGATCCAGCCTGGAGCAGGACTGTGTTATTGTGGGAACTTAGAGCTCAAATTCAAGGCAAAGAGGGACTGGGAACAAGGTAGTACAGGAGGCTGTGGAGGAAAATTATTATTTCTGTGGGAACAAGGTCCTCCTGAGGGCCAGGCATATCATCCTGCTGCTTCAACTGACTTGTGTGGAGGACTGTGAGCCACAGCCTCTCTGAGCAGAAAGCTAGAGCAAATGAAATACTTGTTTAATACCAGCACAAAGCTGGTGGAAACGTGTCTGATGGAAAGGGGATGGGTTAGTCTGATCAGCCATATCTCATCTGTAGAGCTGCAGCAGCAAGGCTCAAACCCATGCAGGAATGTTACCTACAACCCAATCACTGCTGATGGTCTTACACACGGCCAGAGTGTAATGAGCCCCCTGAAGATGTATCAAGTCTGAGGGCTGACCTGCAACCTCCTAGAGTGGCTTAATAATATTTGCAAGACATCTCCTTGGGTGTGTTTTGTAAAGCAAAGGTTTTCATAAAAGCCGAAAATAACAAACAATACAGGAACAAAAGAACAGAAGTCATGTGCAGGTGCCAGAGAAGCATCTGACACCTGACTAAGACACCTTAAAAAGCCCTGAGCACCTTTTTGCTCCTTCTTAATGTTTTAGGAGGGACAATTTACCTTGCTGCTAATAGAAACAGCTACAAGTTTTGAGAAACATTTCTAAATCCCAACCAGTGCCCTTGTGCTGGCACTGGGCCAATGTAGACGAAAAGGGCACAGAACTTTCTAGCTTGGCTTCCTTATATGTCCGGAGGGAAACTGAAACTTTTTTCCTTAAATAGAATAATTTGCTGAGGTGTGGAAATGCATTCCTACACTGCTGCAGCACCATGGGTTCTTGGTCCAGCTCTGAAGGAGCTGCAGATGGAGCAGTGTGGGCTGGCTAATGATGATGCTGTGTGACTCACTGATCTCTTCAGCACCTTCACCCACACACCCTTCCCCTCCTGTTCTCAAGAGCAGACAGTACAACGACTGCTGGATTTTCTTATAATCTCTCATCCACCCTAAGGGTGTTTTCTTTTAAACGGGAATTTTGATACGATCAGAACAGGTGGGGCTGTGGTTTCACACCAAATAAATACATTCAGGGCACAAGTGGGACACGCAGAACAGCCCCACAGCAACCAGAGTCTCCTGTGTTTGGGCAGCTGTGGCACAGGGGGCCTGAGAGCAGTGACCTGTACTCAGGTCTTTGGTGGAACCATTCCCCCCTGCATCCAGGAGCTGAGTAAAGCACCCCTACTTCACAACTTTTAGTTAAAATTCTTTGTTCTGCTTCAGTGTGGGTGTGCAAGTGGCACAGGCAGTGTTGAGAAAACAATTAAAGCTCATTTACACTATTAGCAGGCAAGAATTATTCCAGCTGGGTTGGTTTCTCTGAAGGATTGGGCAATAGGGCCTGCATTCGTCTGGCAGCTTTTCTTTGAGTACTCTTGCATTCATCATTTGCCCTGTCTCTGCATAAAATGGATGTGCTGGGGGACAGCAGCAAAGGGGCCTGGCCATCCCACAGAAAACCAAAGTATTCCCAGCATTGCACTCTGCAGCAGAACTGTGGCAATAAATGGCAGTGGAGGAGGGGTGAGCTCTCAACTGGAACTTCTGAAAGCCAAAAACAAAGCAGCTCTGTTTTGGTGTGTTTGTGGAGTAGAGGAAGGACAGGGAAGGTTTTAAAAATCCCACTCTTCTTTTCGCCCAACACATCCTCCTGGTTATATATTTACTATATATTTTTATTTAGTGTCTATTTAGCAGAGAGGAGGGGAGGGCTGTCTGGGAAGGGCCTTTGTTGGGAGAGGATGGGTTTGTAATCCAGATAGATTCAAAGACTCACATAAATAGAGCATTAAGGGACGAGGGAAACTTTGAGATTGCAGCTTTCTATTTTGGCAAAAAAAAAAAAAAAAACCAAAAAAAACCAGAATTTTCTGTGCATGCCAGCTCTGCTGCTGGAGTGCAGGGGTGGTTGGTCCCTGCACAGAGAAGCTTTCATTTATGTGCACACAAGAACTCCTGAGGGTGTGTGTGCTGGCTGGGGGAATTTTTGGATCAGGTCTTTAAAAGGTCAGGAAGAGAGGGAGTGGAGCTGGCTGACCATGCCTGGTGTGTGTGCACCATGGGGGACCAAGCAGTAAATGTGGCCAGCTTTGGGGCTCACTTGCTTTTCCCCAGACATAGCAGACTGGCCCAATGACCTGCAAGTTGCTGCAGGACTCATCTGGGAAAGATCTTTCTTCCCAGGTAGAAACTGGGGCTTTGAAGCACTGCTGAGCAGTACCTCTCCCTACTGCCTGGCTGTCTTCCAGGCTGGACTTCCATTACCCTGCTTCTGTACTGTCTTTTCCTTAAAACCATATTGAAACTGGAAAGCCCAGTTCTGAAAGATTTGCTGAACATCAGACAGTAGCTGAAATTACACTCCCTTTTTTTCCCTTCTTCTTGTCAAGGTCTGTGCATCTGGAGATTTTATTTCTGACTGTTCAGCAGAGATGAGTACTGGTACCAAGAAACTCATTTGCACTAGATCTGTGCCCAGGGATTATCCAGGAGCAGGCTGCAGGTTCCTCAGGTGCATTTGCTCTTTGGGTCAGTCAAACCTTGATTTCTTTGCATTTATATTTTTGTCGATAAATATTGATATTTGAAAATTTCAGTCATGTTGCCTGGTTACCATGGAGTGGAGAAACAACATGGACTTGACTTCTGTGGGTGGCTGTGGATGGTGTGTGAGCAATTCCCAAGCAGCTGTCTGAGGTAGGAGGGAAATTCAGGACCTGTGGTGTGGCATGAGACATCAAAAATACAGATCCAGCAGAGTGAGAGACTGAAATAGGAGTTAGGTGGTGAGATACTTAACTTCTGTGGATCTGTGTACTTGATATTAGAAGAAAACAATCTGAAGAAGTCTCTGCACTCCTGTACTAGTAGCAGATAGGAAAAGTCAGTCTCTAATACCTCCACATCAGCAAAGAAACCACAAAGTGGTCCCAGGACACAGACTTTGACAATCAATTCCTGCAAATGCTTTGGCCAGTGAGTCTGTCACTCAAATATTTGCTTAGAGATGGGTTCTTAGCTCAGCCTGTGCCTGGCTGAGTCCTTGCCAAGGAGGGATGAGGATGATGGGAGAGGTGAGCTGGGATGATGATTTCTGCACTCAGAGGAATTTTGTTTCTGAAAAATGCAAATGTGGTTGGAACCAATTTTGTTCAAGAATGTGAGCAGACACTCTGAGGACCTTTTTTTCAATCTCTCTGTGACTTCTTCTCTAATTGCTAGGATGAATGCATAAACCCTTACACTGAAGTGTTCATAAGAGTCAGTTTACTCATTTTACTCTTTCTCTTGGCATAAAAAGTTGTCTTATTAAGCAGGTTTTAATGTTTGCTCACCAAGAGACATGGATTATAAAGCTTTAGAAATAACTTGCATCTGGAAAAGCCAATTAATAAAACAAAAATTCTGATGTCATATTCTCATAAATTAATAATTTATAGATAATTTACAGTGCTCATGTCATTAGGCAAATGGACTTTAAATTGATTTCAAATTAGTGGGTTAATGATTTCCCACAGGTACCTATTCAAGGGGCAGCTTATGCAAGGTGTTTTTTCAGCAGAAGGGTGGGTGTGCAGGAGTGCACTTGTGTCTGTAATTGAGGCAGTAATTGGAGTGGTGATCACATTCAAGTGTAGTATTGATCTGTGAGAAAAGTGCTGACTGTCTCCAGCACTGTGGCAAAGGGGGGTAGGAAAGGCTCTGGGAAAGACTGCTGTCTTTACGTATTTCTTGTGTCATAACTTTCTTTTGGTACACATTATCTCTCTTTTGAAATGTCCAACTTTTCCACAATAGAAGCATTTCTTGGGACCTTTCTGCCAAGTGATCATTCCCTCTCCTCTTCCCTGGGGTCTCCTAACATTAGGCTGAAGGCTTCCCTTGGCTACTCCTCTTTTTATGTCCATTTTACCCCCTGTTGGAGGAGACTGCTGCTTAGTTGGCACAGGCTAAAGCTGAGTGGCTGGAGTGTGAATAAATTGACTTTCATTGGGGATCTTAAGCTGTGCCAAGGGAAATATATCGGTTGGATATTAGGAAAAGGTTTTTTACAGAATGAGTGATAAAGTACTGGAATTGTCTGCCCAGGGAGGTGGTGCAGTCACCATCCCTGGATGTGTTTAAAGCAGACTGGATGTGGCACTCAGTGCCATGGTTTAGTTGAGGTGTTAGGGCTGGGTTGGTATCAAAGACCTTAAAGGTCTCTTCCAACCTGGTGATTCTGTGATCTTGGCTATATAAAAACTCCACCCAGGCTCAGTTGTTAATAATACCTGTGTTTTCCTTGAGGAAGTTTCTCCCATAAGCTGATATCTTACCAGACTGGTGGTTTTCACTTAGGGAAGTATCTTGACAGGGGAGACACCACTCCTAATGTTTTTCCTTCATGTCTAAATTATGTAAAGTCTTTTCATTACTATTGCCTTTCTGAAAAGCTTAGCTTCGAGCTTTCCTTGGTCTTCTTTGCCTCATCTGGTTCTTGCTGATGCAACCAAGTTGACTAATCTGGTAGCCAAAAATTCACAATATAATCCTTCCACACCACTCTCTGTGGTGGGAATCTAATCAAATGTTGTTGGGATGGTCACTGCATCATTTCAGGTGACAATGGTACCAAGTGTGTGCCCTGCTCCCCTGTTAAGGTGGTGACAGTTCTCTTCCATGTAGAACAGCAGCCTCTCATTTTTCCAGCAATCCCCAAAAGCCAGCAGTGTGCCTTATTCAGGCTCCTTCACAGCAATGCAATTACCACTGCACGAAAGCCAAGGCTGCCCGTGCCTTAACAGCATTGCAAATTACACTCATAAATTCAGAGTGCAGCTAATTGTTGTTTTATGGAGTAGATGTTCTTTTGGGGGGGAAAAATATTAATCTGTAAACACTCTGGTGCCCTGCTGAGCAGAGGGCTATTTATCTTGGGTGAGGAATAGCCTTCCAGAGAGATGTAAGGTGCATCAGACTTTTCAAGGGCACTCCCATTTCCCCTCATGTGATTCTGGGCAAGAGTGATCTGCAAGAGGGTTTGGGTTTTTTTGTTTTTTTGTTTTTTTTAATGTGGGTTTTCACCTGCTGCTAGAGTAATATGCCTTGTGATTACAGTGCTATTACTTTTTCTGGAGGCTCATCTGGCCTGGCTGAGATCAGGGCTTCCCTGTACCACCCACTGCCCTTGTGAAGGGGGAAGATGCACTTGGTTTGAAGGATTAAACTCCAAGTGGATGTGACTGGCAGGGGACAGAGGAATCCAGCTCATTCTGCAGGGGAGGTGAGATGCTGGGCAGACTCTGCTTTGTTTACCAAGATCCTGTGGTGTGGCATTTGTCACCATTAGGAGGTGCCATGAGAGGGTTTCTGCTCTTCATTTATCTTGAGCCTGGCCTGAAGATTGATGGGAGAGCCCGAAATGAGCTGCTCTGGAGACTTGGCCCAGAGCCCTGATCTTCAGTGGCCTCATCCTGCACATGGGCAAACTGGTGGTGGAGCAGCTCCTCCATTTGCTTGGGAATTGTCCAGTGAACCCTTGTTAGGTTTCAGCTCCCTGCATTCAGACCCTAACACTTGTAAGTCAGCCCAAACCTGCCACTTCTTGTGGTGACAGTCCCACCCTGAGACACTGCTCTCCTATCCTGCCAGTACCATGGTCTGCATGCAAATGCAGCCTTTTAAAAAGGCCAATTCCTGAGCCCTTTTCTCTATTCCTAATTGGATATTCTATACCCAACTGTCTTCATCTGTGGAAATGTTATGAGGGTGAGTTTTCAGCCCTTTTTTTCTTATGATAGTTTATCGTATTTCAATTTTGGTTTCAGTGTGTACTGACTTGGCAGGATATAAGATTTGCCAGGAGGCAGAGAGTGGGAGGCTTTATAAATAAAAAACCTGCCTCTATTCCACCTAACCAGGGGCTGATCTTTGTTGCACCAGGACAAACCTGGAAAGCTTTTCAGTAAAATTTAGGGTAGCAGCAGCGAGGTGTGGGTGTAGCAGAAATGAGAATGGGTACATGTAAATTGTCAAGGCTGTGGCTCTTGGGGCTCTAAAGAGCCAATGTATGTGTATTTTAATAACTGTAGCCTTCACAGCAAGCACAGTTTCTGCTGAACCTGCAGAATGTAAACCTGCAATATAATATCTGGAAAGGTTGTTTGTGGTAGATTTTGATAGACTGTTTGGACTGGGCTTTGCTTTGCCTCAGGAGGCTTTAAGGAGACTTTTGAAGATGATGTGCTAATGTAGAATTCAGCAAATAACAGCTTTTTAAAGGTCCTTGTTTGGTAAGGTAAGAGATCTCTCTAAAAACAACACTTTCACTCGTTAGACCTACATAAGAGGATGTCCTCATGCTGAACTGTGACACTGCAATTACAAGTAATAACTCTGCTTTGAGCTTTGCAAATGCTCTTTATAATCAAAATGTTTTTGTCCTTTCTTTGTAGTGCTGAGGTGAAGCATGTAAGGACAGGGAAGTTTTTCCTCCTAGTGCATGGAGGCAGGTCTGGGAGCTGTACTGACTGTGCTGCCTTTTGCCCAAGTCCAGCTCCAGAAAAGGACTTGGAAGCTGTGAGGAGCTTTGGTGTAACTGCCAAGGCTGGCATATGTCTGGTGCTACAGTCAGTGCTGCTGTACAGCTGCTCTAAGACCTGATACCATTCCAAGTGGGAACCTTGTGGGAATCAGACTTTAAGCACATAATCTGCTTTATCAGGCTCTATCACCAGGGGACTCCTATTGTAACACTACTTGTTTAAAGGGGGAAAGTGAGCACAAGCATTTTAAATGCAAGGGTTGAGCCAGGCTTTCATGTAAACAAGATGCCTTTTCCCTCCAGTGTTTGGAGGCTCGTGTGGAGTGCCCACTGGGCTGGCAGCTCTGGCAGAGCTGATGGTGGGAACGTGTCTCCAGGAGGTGCAGTGCTGTCTCACTGCTGCTGCTACTGCTGCTGCTGGAGTCTGATCCAGCTCCAGGAGAAGCAACAGCAAAGGGGGATGAAAACAACTGGAGCAGAGGGTGCTTTCCTAGTGTTTTATCTTCTTTTTTGCCAGGGTCGGGATTAAATGTGTGAGATGATATTCCTTGTTCGGACTCAAATGTTTATTAATTCTCATCTATGTTACAGTCTCACAAACCATGAGTTCTACAGCACTTCAAGCTAACGAACTAAAAATGGAGCCATATCTCTCTCTCTACAAGGCCTTTTAAGGATAAACTGTCCAATTAAGAAATGACACCTAAATTATTTTTACTTTTAACCCAATAACCAACCACCCATGGTAGACAATGCGGATTTTTCTATCCAATTACAAAACACCACCCAGAGCCATGAAGAAGAAAGTAAAAAAGGACTGGCCTCCACCCTAAAACTTCCATCTTGCTTTATATATTACTGTATTCTAAAACCTTAAACTCTAAGTTTTCCACCCTGTGATATCACACACTTCTATTCAAACTACACACCCACAATCTCAGTTTTATCATTCAATTTTGGAAACCTTTTCCACGGCCTCAGGTCAAATGCAGTGTTCTCTTAGGGGTCAGTGCCTGTCAGCCCAGGAAGTCTAAAATTCTCAAGGCCCAGGGTTCCAACATTTTCTGAGGGTGGGCTTGGCTCTGGTGCTGGAGTACCTGGGGGCTGACCTCCTCTCAGAGGAGCTGAACTGGAGCACGTCAGTTCTGCTGCTGAATCAAGGGTTGCTCAGCCCCTGAGTGAAGGAGGCAAAGGCTTCAGCCAGTGCTGTGCTGTGATTGCCAGGCTAGAGCATGTGTTATTGTGAAAATTGTAATGCTGGCTCTTGGCAATCAGTCAGAACGACCCAAAGGCGAGAAAGATCTTCATCCACTCCAATGACAATCATTATTTAAGGGAGCCAGTGTCTTGGTTTAGAGACAAATTTAGGAGAAAACTCTGGAATGAGTGTTTTCTCTAAAATGAAGGGCTTCAGTAATCTCCCTTTTTCTGCCAATGAGAGAAATGACCCACAGGTCCTGGATCAACCACCTCGGTGACCACCTGACTTCAGACTCAAAAAACCAAGCCAAACAGTTCAAGAGAAAACAAAACAGATACTGCCAAAAGGATCGCTAGTGCAGCCTCCAGGCCAAGGGAAGGAAAAAAAGGAAACTTCTTGCTTAAACTAGAAAAAAAAAAAATCTATTGAAAGCAACAGTGCACCACAGCCAGCAGGCTCCAGAGAGAATCTTTGAACAGTGCAGAAGGCCCCAAGGCTCCCTGTCCCTCCTCTGCATCCTTAAAACTACAGCAGCCATTTCTGGGCACAAAGCAGACAATTATGGAATTGAGTATCATCACAAAATCATCCCAAGACAGTCAATTTTTATTCCTGGTCTGAGTGGGAGCTTACTCTGTCACTGTGAGTATGCTCAGCTGAGTTTCTGTGTAGTTCTTCTTGGTGCTGTGTTGGGGCCCCTCAGACTTCCCCTGCTGTACCTCTGCAGCTGAAATCTCAGCTGTAACTTAATCAGATTTCCTGGCAAAAGTTTTCAAGTAGAGCACCAGGCTGTGCATGGGTGAATGTGAGCAAAGCCAGCCAGGTGCTCAAATCATGCTTTCCAAAGTATTCTCTTCCCAAAACTTCCTTTCCCAAATCCTCCCCACCCAGAACTTCTCACAAATCATCTTTTCCCAAATCCTCCCTTCCCAGATCTTCCTTTCCCAAACCATCCCCACCCAAACATTCCCATCCCAAACTTCCCCACCCAAATCATCCCTTCCCAAACATTCTATTCTTATCTCAAGGAGAGATGTTCTTTGTCAGGGCTCTTAATCCCTCAGGCTGTGCAGATAAAACTACAGACCTGGAAAGACAGCCAAGAAGGAGGATGTGGATTGTCAGGGAGAGAGGGGGATACTGGAGAAGGAGCAAGGGGAGAGGGAGAGAGGTTAGGAGAGAGTGAGTTGTGTCACATTTTTCATTTGTATTATTGATCCTGTTCTTCCAAGGTGTTGTGAACTGGAACAGAGTCAGCAGAAATTTGGTCTTTCAGCAGAAGCATCAAGAGCTGGTGTACAGGAACTTAGCCATATGATGTTTTATTATTTTATTTTACAGTGCACTGTGGCTGGGGTTCAGCTTGGAATATCTTTTCTGAGACACCTGCAAGGCAGCAGTTGTAGCATTACCCAGAGTGCAGGGGAGCTGTGCTGGGATCAGCTGTGTGGCTGTTTCAGGCTTTACAAGTACATTGCAGGGATTTTGCTTTGTGAAGAGCTGTGTAGTTAAATCCTCTTCAGCTGTTTCATGGCTGGCACTGCTCACGTAAGTTACTTTCTCTTCTGATAGCTCTGGTCCTTGTGTTACAGAAGAGGAAAGCCCAAAGCTTCACAGGGGGCTGAGGGCTAAGGCAGCTGCCTTGGCTGATTGTTCTGAAGGTGTTTGGCTTGCAGGATGAAGAGGCTGGGCAGCCTCTTCCCAAAGTGCCAGCAGCAGTGGTAGTGGTCTGGATCTGAACGGGGAGAGCTGATCTCCAGTTCCTGGCAGGTCCAGAGGCTGTGTGCTAGGC
This sequence comes from Argya squamiceps, assembly GCA_037834095.1. Lineage (NCBI taxonomy): Eukaryota > Metazoa > Chordata > Aves > Passeriformes > Leiothrichidae > Argya > Argya squamiceps. The sequence goes on from JBBMKD010000070.1 coordinate 2,955,477, forward strand.
AGGTATGGGGGAAGATACCTTTTGAGGCTCCTCAACCATGCCCACTCCTTACTGATCCAAGATGAAGGGGAATTGAGAGCAGCACTTCCCTCCAGTGACTCACGTGCAGGGCATGAATGGGACTGTGACTTTCAGTGGGAGAGGTTTGGAGCTTGAGATGTGTAGCAAGAACAAAACGCAATTTATGAGGATATAGATTTAAATGAATTGGTTCATTGTCCTGGGTTGTAGAATAAGATATGCAGAAAGTATTCTATCACCATCTTCAACAACTGTTGAAACCAATTGTTGAAGCAGTGTTCTTCCAGGTTCCCCCTCCCTTTTCTGTTAAGGTGTTTTTCTGTTA
>JBBMKD010000070.1:2955922-2989659 GCA_037834095.1 Argya squamiceps
TCCCAGAGGATCAGAGCTACCAGACCTTTCTACGGGATCACTGCTTCCATCATCCCACTCAGGTTGTATTCTGACTCAGTCAGTGGTCTTTTGTATTATTGCATTTATTTTATTTTACCCTTTTTTTTATTTTTCTTAATAAATTCTATTTCTGACTTGGAGCTTCTCACTTGTTTTGCTTTCAAACCACTACATTCATTTATAAAACCAACTCCTTCAGGCTACTTAGCTTTTTGATGTCTCACCAGTACTTAATTGTCTTAACTTGGCCTTTATAGAATTATTAGGTTTTATATTTCTGTAGGTCTTGATTTATTTCCCTGCTCTCAATCTTTTGTCCTGTGGCAACACTTTTGCTTAGCTTTGATTTGGGGGGGGGGGGGGAGTTATTAGACCAGCAAGTTTGTTCTGCATTAGTAAAGGGAACTGTTCTTAACCAAATTGTCTATGTATTGTGATGTAGGTAAAGCAAAACTATAGTAATACTTACCACACTGGATGCACTGGATATTATCTTCATAAAATAATTATATTAAAATAATTATTCTCCTTTCTCATCTTGGGTGACCTCTGTCCCTCAATACTGCATATCTGAGTCTGAGGAAAAAAACCTTTTTCAAACATACCTGTGAAATGAAGTTTTGAGCCAAAGTTGATGACAGGAGGGTGAAGTGAGGCAGGAAGATAAATATTTTAAGTTTCAGAATTTGTGTTTTTCTGAAATGTTTAAGTATGTTCTAAAACAAAGCCTTTATTTTTTGTTCTGTTTGATACCAACCAGGATTTTCTGGACTTGAACCAAGAGGAAATTTCACTTTTCACATTGGTCAATTACTAAGTTAAAGAAAACAAAGAAATTAACTCGCTGAATCAAGTCCTTCCTCAGGCTGCCAAGGTTTTGGCTGAGAAAGGAGAGATTGGCCCTGTATCCTTGGGGATCCTGGAGTTTTTAGAGAAGAGGTTGGCCAGCAGCAGACTGGGGAAGGCATCTTTGCTCCCCAATGAATTTAGCTCAAAATAACAGCTGGACTCAGTGACAGCTCTGTCTGCAGCTGATAAGTGAAAGACCAAGCTCAGAACTGCAGGTCAGGAAACAGCAGCTGACATTACCACAGAAGCCCTGATAACATAATCCTCTATTAATACCAACATAATACCAGGAGCTGAGGGCAGGGGAGGGAGGGGAGAGCTGGGAAACCTGGCCCTGCATTTGGTGTGGATTGACATGGGAGAGGGCACAGCACAGGTGAGGGCTGGTCTCTCTGAGGACAGGAGGTGGCTTTGCTAGGAAGGATGCCTCATGCCTCAGTGATTGTTTTAATTACTGCTGGTTTTAACTTTTTCCCCCACTCCAAAGGGAGCAGTAGGATTTGTGCTGCTATTCATGCCCTGAGCTAACACTGCAGCTGCCTGCTGGGAGAGGAGGATTCCCCTTTGGAGATGGAGATCTTCATACTTGAAGACCTTGGGACTGTGGTGAGCCTTTGCAGAGGAGGGCCCTGTCCTCAGGCATTGCAGCTTTTCAGAAGTGGGGAGTTTGTGCAGAGCACTGAAAATAATGCAAAAAGTGTAGCTTGCCTCTTACTGGATGTGCTGTCCCTCTGCCCCCACTTAAGAAAATATTGCCCTCCAAATTCAATCCTGTAGCCCATTATTCATGAGGTCATTACTGTTTAATTTAATCACCAAATGTCAGCTGAATCCCATTTATTCTGCCAGCTCACTAGAGATTTACCTATTTATTTTACATTTCAAATGAATTGCTCATTATTCTGTCATTCTGGGATTTTATTCTGTAATTTATTTTGTGGGCCCTGACAAGTTGAAAATGAGCCCTGGTTCTCTCCTGTCTGGCATGTTAATTGTCAGGTCCATGGCTCAAGTGTTTGCTTGCAGGACCAAGGGACCTGACCCTGTTTTTGGGGAGGGAGGGGAGCCAGGCTTTGTAATCCCACAGCTGCTGCTGGTGATGATTCAACTGTGACAAGAAGGAAATACTTTTTCCTCCTTACCATACCTCTTGGGTCAATGTCAAAGGACAAGTTACCCTGTGCAAACTTGCCCCTGAAATACATCACTGCAAATCAGAGGTGTGTAGTGTCCCTTATGGTGTGTGGGTGTGTGGTTGAAGTCCTGAGAGAAAGGCTGTAAAAAGAAATGTTGGAGAGAAAACAATATTTAGGGTATAAATCTCAATCCTCTTTTGTAGCCCTCGTTCTGTGCCTGAGGTGTTTTGGTTCTCTGAAATTCTTTTCCCAGGAAATTTTCTGTAAACAAGAGAAATGTTTTTGTAACTGTAAATTTTGTTTACATTCTTTCCCTGGGAGGGACTTCTTGCTGTCCCTCTGGTCCGACCAATGTGATTGAAGAGGTTTGTCTTTGTGTCACCAATCAAACTGGTCTGTGTAGAATGGTATAAGGGAGACACATCCCAACAATAAAGGAGTCATTTTCAGCCTTCTGAAGTTGGAGTCTGTGTCGCTGTGATGTAAAACAGGGTCACTCTTTTAATGAGGTCAGGGTGAAATGGTCCTCAGTGAGGGACAGTCCTTACATCAGCTATTTCTAGCTGCACTTTTCTTTGCCCTTGCTCTTTGCTAGTGTTGGTGCTGGAGAGGACAGAGCAGTGCTCTGCTCCAGCCAGGCAGGTCCCAGGCTCCTGTGGTGTCCCTTCACCTGGATGAGCTCTGGCTTTCTCTTGTTAGGTCCAGAGATCCTGTACAGCTGAGATCAGCTCCTTGCAGACAGGTTGTGCTTGTGTGTTTGATGGTAAACCAAGATTTCTGTGTACAACCTGAGCCCCATCCAGCCCCTTCCATTTTCCTTTTGCAGAATGCACAATATCACGGAAAACACATTTTCTGTTGGGATTAGTTCTTTATCTGCCAATTGAGCAATCTGTGCTTTCTCTCAGTTGCCCTGTAAGCTGCTGGGACCTGTGGGCCCTGCAATTTGCCCCATTAATATCCAGTTGAAGAGAAGCTCTTCTGTGTTGGAGAGGAGACTTGTTGAGGAAATTCACAAAAGGCCAAAGACATTGGCATGCACTAGAAAGAGCAGGAGGAGCGATTTGGAGGATATGAAGGGGTACTTCAACCTTCAGGCTCATTTCTGGGTGGAATATAAACTGAGCAACATCTCAGCTTAATTTGAGCAAATAGCTGAAAAAAAGTAAAAATCCCTTGTGTTTGATGCTTTCCCTGTCCCTGACACAAACCCTAAGCACCTCACTGATTTTCTGCTCTGCCCAGCCTGAGATCAGCAGTGTGACATTGCTCCTGTTTGCTGGGCTGAGTCACTGCCTGCTGCTTCTAGTGAACTTCCCTGGCAGGTTGTGAGAGCTGGATGAGGTAAACCTGTTTGGTTCTTCTTCTGAGATGTTCTTGGGCATGGTATTTTCCTACCCTACTCAGCCTGGGCACTCAGGGCTGTGTTTTGGAGTCAGCATTTACAGGACTGGAAAAAGCTTCCTTGCATCTGCCTGGCTGTGTCTGTGAAGTCAGACAGGACTCCTGTAGCTCTGCTGGGAAACCTGAGGTACTTTTGGCAGCTCAGAGTGACTGTGGCCAGACTCTGCTTCCTTTTCCACATGTCTCCACTGCTCAGCCTGTCTCTCCTGGTGTGCTGATATCCAGGGCAGTGGCTGATGGGTGTTTGGGGGCAGGTGGCTCTGCAAGCCAAGCTGATCCAGCTGGGCTCTTCCATGGTCCCATGTGCTCTGTGCAGATCTGTGCTGGCTCTGGGGTGGGTGAGGGATGAGAACAAGCTCTCTGCCTCCTGGTGTGTGCTCATGGTCTAAGCTGCTTCAAGCAAGGAGCACTTTTCAGGCCCACTCTGCAGGAGCAGGGGCTGAAACAGGGCCTTTCAGACATGGCTGGGGTATGAGCAATTGTAAAACACCTAAAATACAATATGTGTGACTCACTCAGGTGCTGTTCCTGGGTTTCCTCCCTCTTCCTGTTGTGTGGTTTGACCTTCTGTGTCTCCACTGGAAAGGAAACCTCCCAGCTGATGGGTAGGGAATTGCCTGGCTTGCACTTGCTCAGTGCAGGGAGGAACGGGATGGCCAAGTGCTCAGTACTTGCTCTTGTGAACAATGGCAAACATAATTGTCTACCCAGATGTCTGGCATGATTATTTCTGGATGCTTAAGTACACTTTACTTGGCCCTAACTGAATTTGTGTCCTAGCATTTTTCTTAATTGGGTTCTCTGGTTCCTCTCTGCCAGTGTTTAATTGGAGTTTAATTGGGAAACACAGTGGTACACATCCTGCTGGAGTAAATGGATCATCTGCCTGTCTCCTCCATGCTCCTGGTAGGCTCAGGAGAGAAGCCTAGTTAAATTTTGGGCTGTCCTCCCCTTTCAAGGTTATGGTCTCCTCTGTTTCCTTCTCTGCTGCATTGCTGATGCCAGGGAGGATTGCTGAGTCTCTGGACTGGTACAAGTCCTGGGCAGGATGGCTATGCTGAGAAATGTGCTGGGCTGAGCAGGCTCTCCCTTATACCCCTGCAACTTGGCCCTTTGGGGGGTCATGGGGAGGGGTGTTGGATCCTCAGTAGGTGTTTGGTGGAGGCCCTGGCAGCAGAAAGGCTCTGGAGTTCTGCCTGAGCACTCCTGGCACTGCCTTCAGCTGAAGGTGGGATGATGAATGGAGGTTATTGCTGCAAATGCTCCCTCCACCCATTAACAAGCAGTTAATGGTACAGACATGCAGTAACAATCCCTCAGACTGGCTCCAGAGCCTGTGTGGCACTGTCCCTGCCAAACAGCACCTCTTCATTTGTCCTGTGTCTGGGAGAGCAGTGAAGGGGATGAGGAAACCACGAGGAGAAGGTTGAGCTCCTCACTGCCCTCCCAAAGGTGAGTGTAACCATGAGTGACACAGGGGTAGGGGCTGCTGTGTCTCTGGTGGCCAGGGAATGCAGGTCTCAGTCACTGACAGTGCTGCAGGCAGGTTTTTGTTTCCAGCCCATTTCCCCAGAGCTCAGTGCTCCCAGACAGTTCAGGGAAGGCAAAGAGCAAATTTTGCTCAATTCAACAGGCTGTGCTGAATTAGGGCTGGGGTGGCTGTTTGATGTTGCAGAGCTCCATGTACCTCTTAACTGTAAAAACTGCTCCCTTTGAAGCTCCATAAGCAGTCCTATTACTGAGGGTACTAAGTAGAAAATAAGAGCTCTTCCAACACCTTCCCTGCTGGTAATACATTGTGAAAAGCTTCCTGTCCTTTAAAAAGGAGCAAAAAGCCTTGCTTTACTGTCAATAGAAGATGCATTTCTCTGGTGAGTGGCATAAAATAAATCTATTTAAATACAGGTAATTTGGTGCAAAGGAATTGATTTTGCTATCGTAGTATGTTGGATAACAGTAATTTCTTTTCTTTTTTTTTTTAAACAAAAGGCTTCTGTGGGGCAGGTCCATGGTTTGTTCCTGTCCACAGCTGTATAGATGTTTCCCTCCATGTTTTTGCAGATGGTCTCAGAGGGTTGTTGCTATGTCCCCCTCCTGATAGGTTTTGTTTTTCTGTCCCATTTAGCATGAGAGATGCCTGGCTAGTTAGTCCAGCCCCATACTCCAGAAATGCTCCTTTTGAGTGATCCCATTTCTAGAGGAGGTGGAGGATGGCATAGAAATGGCAGTAATAAGCCTTCAGACACCCCTCAGCCCTTGGCAGAAGATGCAGGGGCTTAAAAAGCATCTGGTGATTGCTCCACTGTTTACCTGCAGCTGGGCAATAAACACCAGGTGTCTGAGGAAAAGGGATATTTGTTTGGCTTAGGCTGTTGAGCTGTAGAGTTGGCTCCTTTTATCTCAGCTCTTTCCCTCTTTATCAATGGGGTGCTGCCATGGTTTAACTCCAGCATCACACAGCCACTCACTGTGGCATCAACCCCCAGTGGGACAGAGGGGAAGAATCAGATAAGGTAAAACCTGTGGGTTGAGATAAGAACAGTTTAATCATTGAAATAAGGCAAAACACCATAATAATTGGCGTGAAAAAGAAAAAAAAAACCAAACACTAAGAGAGAGAGAAATAAACCCCAGGAAAACCAAGTGATAACAATACAGTTGGTACATTCCCAGCCCATCTCTGGGCAGCAATCAGCCCTTCCCAGCTTGGGCAAGAGGTTTTGTCTTTTGCTCCAGTGGATTCTGGAGTGAGGACAGAGAGCAGAGCCCTGTGCTGAGTGGGGATAGTGGGCAGGGATGGAGCTGACTCCATGTGTCTCCTTGCCTTGGTGCCTGTCAGCCACAGCATCCATCAGACTTTTGACAGTCGGGGTAAGATGGGAAAGGTGGGATTGAATTATGGCAGGAAAACCACCAGATTTCTCAGTTTTTATTCAGAATCTTATGTTCAGATTTGCTTTTGTGGCCTGGCTGGTCTTGATGCCTTGAGAGGCTACCTGGAACAGAGTCTGGACAGTGTTAAAGGAATAAAGTATTTATTGAAAGGCCTTTAAAGGATACACTTTGGGCTGTACGAGAGCCTGGCCAAGGCTCCACCCAAGATGGACAAAGATGGACTCTAAGTCATGAGTTTTTACACTTTTATAAGTTTTGATCCATTTACACATTTGGGTTAATTGTCCAATTACAGCTTCTGGTTATGAAGTCCCAACCTCCCAGATTGCTCTCCTCAGTTCACTGTTGTTTATACCTTTTGGGCCTGAAGCTGCAGCAGTGTCCTTGGTTCTCAGGCTGGAAAAGGATTGTTTTGTCTGACTAAACTGTGAAGAGAGCTTGCTAACACTTTACATGAAGTTCAGAGTTACATACTAATGCAGAATCTGGAAAACATGAAAGCTAAAACTTAAGGCATCAGTCGAATAATGAATTCTCTGTGCCTTTGCACAGTGTACTCTGTCAATATAACACACTTGATTTAATCAGTAAAAAACGTGGTGGGAACTTCAGACTGGAATTTAATCATTGCAGCATCACTGGTGACATTTCAAGTGACAGATTCCCCATTAACCTGGAGTACCCTGTCCAGCTTGTTCCTGCAGTGCCCTCTGATCTGCTGATGTTTGGGGGAAAGCCCTGCACTGACACTGCTGTTTGTGAGGGAGCTGAGCAGTGATGGGGAAGAGAAGAGTGGAAGTCCAGATCAGGGTGGTGCTCCTGCCTCAGCAGATGCAGCTCTGTACCTATATCCCACTTAATAATGTTTGGCAGCAATTAATTAACACTGTAACAACTATTTTCTTCTGGGAAATTGCACAGAGACTGCAGATGGGGATGCTCTGCCCTGCTGGTGGGAAGCTGGAGCAAAGATGGGCCTTTGACCCCAGCCAATGCTGCCATGCACCCCCAGAGGTGAGGGAACAACTCTCCTTGCTTCTGAGGAAAGGTCACCACTTGCAGAGGGTGCAGCCTGTAGGCTCAATGGGGAGTTGTAAGACATGGGAGGATAAATTAACTTTTCCCCTTGCTCACATTTTTCAGAAGCACTGTTCAATGTGAGACACTTGTCTCACCTACAGCTTGGTCAGAATTTAGTGTATTCCCTGTGTGTGGCCAGTGTGCTGTCTGCATGTGGGGTGGTTCTGATGTGTCCAACTGCATCTTAGAATGGTAGAAATGCTGTTCAGGTTGGGGTCAATTTGTACTTGGAGGCAGGACACAGTTCTGCAGAGTTAGCAGTTATTCTGCAGTGGTGGGTCACCTGCCAAGCCAGTGAAGCCTATGGAAACCTGAGACTACAGCAGGCTCCAGAGTGTGAGGTGTCCAGGAAAAAACACTTCTCCATCTCCCCTGAGAGCCAAATGGCTTTGAGGCATTGAGATTTTCCCCCCAAGGACACGTGTTGCCCTTGTTATCTCACCTGGGTAGGGAGTTGTTGCTTGCTCCTCTCCATCAGTGATATTTCCCTCTGACTTGGGGCTGCCTCTGTGAGGCTCAGTCTAGACCCTGTTCTCCACACTGTCACTGTGTCACTGTTCCCTTGGCTGCTGAGGGAAGAGGTTTCTCCTCATTGCTCCAGTGGAGCTGAAATGCTGCCAGCCTGTCCTGGGCCTGCAGTTGATGGCAGTGGGTTGCTGGCAGCTCTGTCTGTCACAAGAGCCCTTTCTTCTCAGCAGGGCAGATGGAAAACCCATGACCCCCTCTGCTGGCAGCCATCTCCCGTTGAAATATAATTTCAAGCCAATGCAGAATTCATTCACATCATCAGTGTGAAATGAAGAGGCAAGAGGTTTCCTTGTTTTTCCCATTAAGAATAAACCTGCCCTCTGAGACAACCTCACGTAAACCTCCCTGCTCACAGCCTTCAGTAAGCCTCACTGTCTGGAGCAGGATCACTGCCTGCTCTGCAGGATGAGTCATGCCTGCTGAGCACCATCTTGTCACACTCTTCCTCCTGCTTGTGGGGCTGCTGGGACTCCCTCTCTGGCACTGGCAGGATTTCAGCCCTGCTGCTGACACTGGAGTTTGGTTCAGCTGGGGCAGGCAGATTGTGCCAGGACATAATGTTGGGATTAGGTGAGTGTTGTTAGAGGACATGAAAAGAACTACACTCCCCCATTAAGCTGAGAGCAAGGAAAAGAAGAACTTCATTTTTAGATTCAGAGTTTAAATAGTTTGGACTTTGACCAGCGATTGGGGGGACAAGGTTGACACCCCTCAGACCCCACTGGTCAAACCAGCAGTCCATCAATTTGTCCTTCCCCCTGGAAGGAATGTATTTACAAAATATCAGTCTTTGTTTTTGTTATAATGTGTGGGAACTCTCCAGTTCAAGTGTAAAAACATCAGAAGGCTGAAAAATAAGAGTGACAGGTGAGACATCAGAAAGAATTTTTGTTGTTGTTTTAGTGAAGAAAGTTATTCTGCTAATTTAACTCAGGGCTCTCAGGGCTGTAGTTTGGACTAATTCATGCATTAGTTGAGGCAGAGGGAGCTGGAGGTGTGAGGTCTGACATAGGAGCACCTGCATGGGACAAGCTGCAGGACAGTAAAACACTTCTCATCCATCTCCTCTGCACTGTGACGAGTTTGGGATTGGAATGTAGTGTTCTTTGAGAGAAACTTCAGAATCTTTGAGTTTATTTAAAATAACTTATTCCTGAGGATTATTTTTGGGGTGCTATGGCAGTGAGATGAAATCATCTTCCAAGCCTCCCTAAACAGGAAGCTACTTGCTTCTCCTCACTAGATCTGTTTTGTAATTGAAATAAGAGAGTAATAGAGCCTGAAATGTAATTATATGTCTTGTAGCTCAGGGTTGTTCCACAGCAAGACCTCTTCTCTGCCTACTGGTGAGGAGCAGAGCTCAGCTGCACAATTTTAACCCCCACCATTCCTCTGCCATTGCTCTGGGTTTTTGCTGCACTGTACCTTTTCACCCTCTACCTGCTGGCAGGCCCTGTCATTCCAGCTTGCATCTCCTGAGGTTCCAGCTACATTTCCTTGTGCTATCCAGAGGGGCAGGATAACCAGCTGCCACTGATGGTTTGTAAAGGAAACCCCTTTTCCATCCCTTCTGCTGGCTGTGTCCCCCAGAACCACGTGAGAGAGATGACCAGACTGAGTCAGGATTTTAAAGAGCTAAGATTTTAGCCAAGGGACAGAAGTAATTTATATTGATTAAGATGTAAGTTAGAAAAACAAAGATGAGTTAATAGTTACTAGATGCTTAAACTAGAACACAGGTGATGTGTTACTTGCTATTATGTGTTGGTCTTAGTTGTGTTCATGGAAGGAAATGAGATAAATAGACCATCAGGAGAACAAATGAAAACCAGTGGAACCATGACAGCACCTGGACCCAGAAATAATTGGAAGCAAAGTAGGGGAGATTGAATTGTGACAAGAGGTCACAAAAGCCTGCTAGAAGGAAGGTCACTGGGAGGAAGGCATCCCTGACTTCATCTTTCAAGACCACTGACCCATTTCAAGGAGCACCGACCCAATTTGAGTGAAGAATTGCACAGGTGTGGAGGACTCTGGCCTCATTATAATGCAAAATGAGAGTGGGAGGTCCTGGGATTATGTAGATGCATAAGCATTTTGAGTATATATGACTTTGGTAAATAAATAGAGGGCAAAGAGCCTTGTAACTCGCAGGCACAACTCTAGGAGGTGACTCCTGATGTCGCAATAAAACATAAAACAAACATAAAACATAAAAAGACTTTCTAACTTTAAATACTTAGAGACTGTTTGTCCATGATTTTATCTGGTTTTCACGATTCTGGACCCCGCCACAGCGCCCCCTGCAGGCTCGGAGGAATCACCGCACCCGCCCTGCCCGGCCGGGAGCCACCAGCGCCTCTGCTGGCCGTGCCTGGAACTGCACCCAAGGGGAAGGTGCCTGCGGCCCAGAGAGAGCTGGGACTGGGTTTGTGTTGGGGGGTAAGGTTTATTTAAATATCTAGCATTTAAATAGATATCTAACATTCATTCCATTTCTTTTTCTTTCTTTTTCTGGGCCTTGCGGAAACCCTTCTTTTTTTTTTTTTTTTTGTTAATAAACAGGGTTTTTCACTTTAAACCCCTGGTATCCATTTCTCTCACTGGCAGAGGAAAAAGGGAGTTACTGAAGCCCTTTCTTCACAGAAGAAACGTTCATTCTAGGGCATTTTCTCCTGAAATTTTTCTCAAAACTGAGGCGCTATGAAAACAGGATAATATCCTGAGCTTGGCTGTAAAACACTCTTCTCTGACATAGCCAAGATTATGAAGGATGGTGATGCATGTTTATACACCAGCTGTGATGCTGACCTAGTAACTAGGAAGTAGGGGGTTTGCTATGTGGAGTTTTTTTGTTGTTGTTGTTAAAGGATGGAATTGGTCCAATTTGGCCTGCACAAAGCAGCTTTTTAAAGGTGGTCCTGCTATGTGAGTTGAAAACACGTTGAAATAAAAAGAAACCTTCATAAAGAGGAGATCTTGAAAACTTAATCCTAATTGTATGGATGCTTTCTGCATTAAGGCATTACTGTAATGAAAATATGTCAAAGGCTTTGCTGGAAAAGCCATTAAAACAGATTAGTGCATCTATCTGCACCACAAAAAGGTCTTTTTGGTAGGACTGCCCATAATTCTGTTTTGTGACTGCCCAGCTGTCATAAAACAAGAGACTCCTGAAATGCCCCATGAGCAGCCATTAAAATTGGGGAAGACTCAGCCACATGATCTTGCTTTGATTTCAGTGCAAGAAGTACTTTGACCTTTGGGCTGTCATTTCTGGGGAACATCTGCCTAGAGGAATTAATGAGCCCTCATTATATCCAGATAATAATCACCTCATTTCCCAGCCAGCTGCGGGGAGGAGGAGGAGGGCAGTTCTATGGGATGTCCTGTTTCATGGGGCTCTCCCCTGGCTCCCTGACCTGTCCCCACCTCCCTGAATACAAATGTGAGCTGGTCAGACAAAGGCTGATGTGACCCAGGGCCTGAGAGGGGAAAGCTCCAACAAAACTGGGGAAAAAAAGCTTGCAGAAATCCACATAGAGTCAGGGATGCTAGTCAGGATGCAATGAGAAACTTTGGACCTATAACAATCAGACATAATCTTTTCAAAGGAAAAACTTTGATGTCTATCCACATCCCCACCTCTAACAAATATGTGTTTTGTAAAAATAAAATCCTCACCTACCTCTGAGACTTTGGTTTAGGTGAAGTTACATTTTCACATGAAAAATATGATGAAGAGAAATATCTTGCCTTGTTGGCCATGGTTTCTCCCTCCTCCCCAATGAAGTAATGGGGATATAAGGGCAGGGCTTAAGGAGCTGGGGAGTATCTGAGAGACCAGAGGCAGGATATGTATTAGCATCAATGCATCTGAGTTCCTGTCAAAGTAACAATGCAGTCCCCAGATCCTTGTTTTGATCCGTTTGACCTGGGAATATAAAAGAAGTGCTCTTCCATGTTCAACAGATGCATCTAAAGAAGGGAGAAAGGGGAAAGTGCCAGATCCTTTAACTTCTTTGAGAAACTTATTTTAAGGGGGGAGGGGGAAGGAAATTAGCAGGGTTTAAAAATACAAGAAAGAGAGGGAGGAGAGGAAAATCATAATTTTAACCAGTAACTGTCCTCTCTGCTCCTTTCCTTTGCTGAAAGCCTCAGGTTGTGTGTCAGAGAAAGGTATTTGGGTTGATGTCTGTCTCTCCATCCTTTGACAGATATTTATGTCATCTGAAAAATATACATTGCATTCCCAAGCAAATAGCCATGGCTTTTGATGGGTGAAGAGGGACAACTGTGCTTAGTTTTGGGGGCATCTATGAACTTGTGACAATAGCAGCTGGTTTAGCAGTGAGATTACATTTTTCTTCAGTGGGTTGATTGTATATATAAATTATAGTCCAGTTTTCTCCATCAAGAGTTGCTGGGGAATTCTGTTTTTGTTTATCAGTTCTTTTAATGACAGTGTAGGAGGATGAGTAGATTTTATAGTATCTGTAGCTATGGAAGTGGCCACTTGGCAGCTACAGGGTTTGCAGGGGGTCAGACTGTTTTAACAGAGATGCAAATGTTGTTCTTTTATTGAATCCTAAAGCAGATGGAATCCTTCCTTAAGAGAAAATGCCCAGAAAAGTCACATCATAGCTCTTCCATTACTGCTGAGCACTGAGCACAGACTGTAAAGTGCTGCTGCATTTTATTTGCTTCCATCTACAGTCAATTGACTGACCTTCCCTCTCCAGGAACAGCCATGGGATCAGAACTTAATGAGTTGGTGGCAAGGGGGACAGAGACAGGTGTCTCCTCTAAGCATGGATAAAAGGCACATTATGTGTTTTATGTTAAAATCGATGGGAGTAGAACACATCCAAAGCACATTGGCATTTAAAAGTGCTCTGTGGCTGTTAATGGTCACCCAGACATGCACCCTGTGGCCCCTCTGGGGCTGGTCCATGTGTCCTGAGGCTCAGACCCAGTGGGCAGCTCTGTCCTGGCACAGGTAGGAGGCAGCTGCTTAAGTTTGTCCTGTTTCTGTACTAAAACCCCTTGTGCATATATTGAATTTCTCCAGGAGCCAGATGTATTTAGCTCTGTGAAGGTTCAATACCTCTGAGGGTGTCCAGAACGTCACAGAAAATGGCTTAAAATATTTAGTGAGATGGCATGATTGAAAAAGCAAAAAGGTTTTATTAAAGAAGAAAATAACACAGAACCAAAGAACAAAGCCATGCAGTGTAGGGAGAGGTCCCACAGACCTGCTACAAGACCCTGAAAATGTGCTGAGAAGTCTCCTGCTCTTCCTTAAGTATTGAACTATTTAGGTGGATTTTTTGGCAAACAGCCCAATAGAAAATGGCTACATTTCTGAGGAACAGGTAAAGAAACCTGTCAGTGTTTTTGTCTTGACATCGAGCCAATTGTGATAAATAGGGCATAGAAACTTCTAGAATTCTTCCCTTAAAATGTCCTGGGGTGAAACTGAGACCCTTTTCCTTATACAGAAAACATCCACCTGGTGCAGTGCAACATGCACATACAGTGATCTGCTGTGGAGAGATTCCAGAGGGGAACTTCAGGGGCAGAAGGCACTACCACAGACATACCAAGTGTGGTTTATGCCCTTGCCAGCTTTGTTTGTGAAGTGTGGAGCTGCACCTCACTTCCAGGCTGCCTCTGTTTGGGGAAAAATCAGCAGGTACCAGCCCTTCAGAGGCAATTCCCTGTCACAGGGCACCCTGCACAGGCACAGTGCCAGGCTGAGGGTCAGAGCATCCCCATCTCATTCTTGCTAGAACCAGCCTTGTGAGGACCCTGCACAGCCCAGACCTGAGAGTGCTGAATGATCCCCTTGGTACAGCTGCTTTGTAACATAAAATAAAAATAAAGCATCTTCTAGATGTGAACGACTGCAAGGTAATTAATATCCTGGCCATTAAATTCCATTGCAGTATACTCAGTGTTAATAAGCTAGCTAAGAGCTCTGCTTGAAATTAATAAGTTGCAAATGACCTAAGGGCCACTGCTTCATGCTTGCTTTTTTCCCCCATGTACCCCCCCAGAATTACAAAATCTAAATAGAGAATTTTCATTTATGAGCTAGTATAATTATTCATAACTGGAGAGTTTTAAGGAATAAAAAGCCTTTCTGGTTAATTGGAAACTTCAGCATCTCAGGGAAATTAGGAAGGGAATAAAATCTGGGTTTGACTGGGGTGCACAAATATAAAGCACATATTCAAATAGAAGGGTAATATAATTTCTGCAGAAATTTTTAAATGCATGACCCTAAGGGTCTGGCTGTCTGTGCAGGGAGCAGGAAGCACACCAGAGGTACAGTTGCCACGTGTCCAGAGTATTTCTCCAACTCCTGGCTGCTCTCAGGAGAGGAAGATAGAGGGATGTGCTCCAAGGAGGAAAGGGATCAGTCTGATCAGATTTTGATCTGAAAGATCAATTCCCTTTTGCTCGTCCAGCCATGAAACTCTGGAGCTCTCCTGGCACTGACCTGCTTGGTCTGTCTTTAGCTGAGCTGCTTGGGAGGTGTGAGAGAGGTGCTGGAAAGGAACAGGAGCAGAATTGGGCAGCTGCCCTTGGAGTCACAAAGCTGAGATGGCTGGGCCAAAATCTCCTCTCCCCTTCAAAAAGGGAACCATGGTGGGAGAAGCTTGGAATGCTTTTTTGTATAACTGGCTTTTTTTCCTTGCTCAAATGAAGGTCAGTCTGCTGTCACCCACCAGCAGCAGAATCGCTAATTAAAACAAATTAGGACAAGAAGACCTAGAAGTGTAGCAATGCTTTGCTAATTACGTGGCTTGTTTGTCAGGAGAGCTGGGCTGTGGTTTTGTTCCTGTCTTTTCTAAGGGAAGGTGGCATTGCTCAGAGATGCTGAGGAAAGGGAGAGAACAGCTTTGGAAACTCAGGTTATTTGTATCCCTTGTATGTTGGATTGCTCTGTGCCAAACTATCAGCCTGATTGCCATTTTCCTGTGCTTAGACAGTTCTTTCCACATTCTGAGAGCTGGGTGCCTCTACTGAGCTGCTGTGTTCAGAAGCATCACTAATGGGCACAATCTCCCTGTAGCTCCAGATGCTCATCCTTTCTTCCATCCCTACCCTATCCCTTAGGGACAATTAAGGAAGAGCTTGTAAATTCATAATTGTGGACCTTCTCAAACCTAGATTAGTTCCTCCAGTCTATCAGATGAATACATATTTATAAGTGTGCTTAAAAATGCACCATCCTTCACTCAATGAGGTGTAATGAATCCATCATGTAAATACATGCTCAGGTGCAGAATGGAAAAATCCTTAGGGGATTTTTTAGGATTAATAGAAGGATGTTCTTTGAGTTGCTTGGCTTCTTTCAAAAGTGATAATAAAAGTGATTTAATGATATACAGTGGACAGTAATAAGTTAAAAGAGCTTAAGAAATAACTCAGCTATGCTGCTGAGATCAGACTCTGAAAAGTGCATCTTCCCATTACAAAACAACAAAAAAATCAGTTATTGATACAAGAAATGGTGTTTGGCATGAGTGAATCTGAAATTTCCTACCATCTAGTCCCTTTTCTGCTCTAGTAACACTTAACCAGTTTTGCATTTCTAGTTTTCTATGGAACATGTAGTAAAGACTTCCTGATGATGCCGGGCTGGTAGAAGTGCTCTGAGTAGGGACAGGAATACCTGAAGTCAGAGTCTTCTGTGTCTGAGGGGGTGCTTGGGGCATGGCAGGTAAAGGCAGGTGTGTTCAGGAGCCTGCTGACCAGGCAGGGTGAGAGCAGGGATGAAATTTGATGGTGGCAGTGTGGGAGCAGGATTGAAATCTGGTGCATGGCAGCAGCTGCAGCCTGGTGGGGATGAAGGAAGAGCTGTGAGCCCAGAGTGCTTTTACTCATCTGAGCTCCACAAGTCACACACTGTGTCACAGGGGGTAAAATTTCCCTTCTCTTTGCCCTGGTTTCTCTGGTGGAAACCCAGGTCTGTGAGCCACACAGGGAATATTGGCTGTGGAATCTTACTGGGCTCTGATAAGTGCACTCTTGCCAACATTTTAGTCCTCCCTGTGGTCTCCTGGTGTCTGATGTGTGCCACTGGCCCAGTGGTTCTGTGTTGTTTCCATCTTTGGGGAAGGTGGTACTTGAGAGGGCTGAGGCTCTGGAGGAGAGTTTGCAGTGATTGCTGTAAAGGGGGAGGATTGCAGTGAGGGTTGGGGTTTGTGGCTGTTCCTCTGGTCAGTCAGACTTTGCTTTCTTCCTCCATGTGAGCATTTCTGAGCTCTGCTGTGGGAGATGACAGTGGATGAATCACCTTTCTCCTGAGGGATTGTTGGGTCTGGGAGGTGACTGGGAGCAGGCTGAGGAGAAGGCTCTGGGGAAATGTCATTGCAGCTTTCCAGAACATGAAAAGGGCTGATAGAAAAGGACAGAGAGTGGCTTTATACGTGGGCAGATGGTGATAGGACGTGGAGGAATGTTTTTAAACTAAAAGAGGAGAGATTTAGATTAGATGTTAGGAGGAAGTTCTTTGTCCAGAGCATGATAAAGGCCCTGGCACAGGCTGCCCAGAGAAGCTGTGGTTGCTCCATCCCTGGAAATGTTCGTGACCAGGTTGAATGGGGCCCTGAGCAACCTGACCTAGTGGTTGAAGTCCCTGGCCATGGCAGGGAGGTTGGAACTGGGTGGTCTTTAAGGGCCATTCCAGCCCAGGCCTTTCCATCCTTTTGATTTGTGTGTCCATCATTGTCACACAAAGTGGTGCTGACTCATGGGTAGACTTAGACAACCATGTCTGTTTTCCTTCCTTGCACTGCAATTTCTCCATCTGCAGAATCAGCCTTTATTATGGTTTTGAGTATTTAGTTGAGCATTTTTCTACTCACAAATATATAGTAGTGAATCTTAAAATAACACCAGGGCATGTCTCTAGGACATACCTGTGATTACAGTTGATCAGGGCTGTAAGTGCTTCATTGGACTGATGCCAAGGCACTCAAGCACACTCAGAGTCAAGCTTGTCTCTCAAGTCCTTCTGCTGTGAGGCAGAAGATCACATTTCCTCCAGGTTACTGAGGAAAAACTCAGTATTAGAGCTGGAAGTGAGCCTTTCTCATCTCGAGTTAGGAAAACCTGCAGATTCTTATCCTGCTCCTAATTAATAGAATCCATTCTACTTTCATTGCATGACACTACTTAACTCCTTAGAAAGGAGAAGATAATTATTTTGGAGCATTAACAACTATCTTAATTTAATGTTGCATGGAATAGCTGATGCAGAAAGAAATCTGAAATTTTATGGCTACGGCTGTCCAGAGTCTGCCTACCCAAAAGGAAAACACTTTTTTACCTAGAACAAAGGGAGAAATGAGTCAAGAAATAGATAAGGGGCAAAACATTTTTCTCCCATGTCTCTTTTCCTACAGATTCATTAATTGCTGTGTGCCAGAAGACAGCAGTTGGTCCTTGTCATATTAGTAGGGGGAACATTGTACCCCCTCAGCCCAGATATTTGCAGGTGAATCCTGTGTGTGTGGTAGCCTTTGTGATGCTGAGTTACCTCTGTGCCATGGTGTAATTTACTACAAACCCAGAGATGATGCAGGCAAAAAGTTGTGCATACTTTAGAAAAAGTTTGCATGTTCTAGTCCAGACTGAGGTTGTGTGAATGGTTCTCTCATCAAATCCACCAGCAATAGGGTTACCTGCATGTTACCAGTTCCCATTAGCCATGGGTCCCAAAGGCTTAAAAATAATAAAAAACCCTGGTGACAAGCATGGGACTGCTGGTCAGAATAGAAATCAGTGTGCAGATGAGGTATGTCCTTACTTTCTGGCATATTTTCTCTCCTAAACAGCAGCCCTGTCTCTCGGTTCTCTGGTTTAAGCCAGCTTGATGGTGCTGTGTTTCTCCTGCAAGGCTCTGGTACTCCCCCATTGAGCTCTGATAGAGAAATTTATTTTCAATGTCTTTCTAAACCTTGATTGCTCGTGCTGTAAGCATTGTGGGGCTGTGTATTTGGGGTGCCAAAGCTGGGGCACTGTGGGTGGGGGTATTCCAGCTGTTCAGGTGTGGCCTTTCCAAGGGCCCTGTGCCTGTTCAGGTGAGACTGGGCTGCAGAGCACCTGTGGAGGGTCCAACCCCTTCCCACCCTGTGCTCCTGGGAGACTGCCAGGACTGTCACTGGGGTCTGGCA
The DNA here is from genome assembly GCA_037834095.1 of Argya squamiceps. NCBI lineage: Eukaryota > Metazoa > Chordata > Aves > Passeriformes > Leiothrichidae > Argya > Argya squamiceps. Next base: position 2,974,026 of record JBBMKD010000070.1, read on the forward strand.
CGTTGTTGATGGGTAAGATCAGCTCTTTGGCACTGACAGGCAGCAGATCCTTCCCCAGTGATCCTTCTCCTATAGTGTCCTTTTATGTTTTTCTTTAAACATTACCATTTCTAATGTTACAGCCTAAAGATGTTGTTGAAAAGTTTCATTAAATGTTACAGCTCATTATGGCTTTGATTACTGTAATTTTTAATGTGGGATGAGCCTTCTGTAATGTGAGTCTCTTTGTGCTCCCTTTTTTTCTTACATAAAGCAGAATGCTTTACCATCCAATTACAGTGGACTTCACAGAAGTAGCTGAGGAGAAATATTAATTACCCTTTGTCCTAGCTCATCTCTTGATACATTTTGTAATATCTCAATTATTTCTTTTTACATTCTTTGCATTGTGAAGGGAATGTGTAAATTAGGAACAACCAGGAAGGTCGAGGTTTGGGGAGGGGAGAGTTGTGTGCAAAATCTCATCAGCTGTGATTCTTTACTGTTGTCTGTGTTGCTGCAGCAAAGAATCCAAGGCTGGGGCACAGAACTGTGCACTGGTTCACCAATCCCTGTTCTCTTCCTGCTCCTGGCATCAAAGGAGTGATGGATTTCATGCCCTAACCTCAACCACTGACTAAACCTGGTGGTAAAGTGAGGGAGTAGAGGAGATGGAAAGAGGCACTTGGCTATAGTTCCTGTGGCCAGGTGCCCATTGAAGTCTCCTCCAACTCTCACAATGACCATTAATGACTAATTAGTGGCTCCCACTGCAGTACTGATTAATTTAACCAGCCTTGCCCCTGCATGTGGTATCCACACAGAAGAGGGGCATGCAGGGGCTCTGCTGGCACAAGGACACCCCCAGCCTGACCAGTGGACTCAGGTGTGCTGCTGTACCCAAGGTTGGTGGTGGGTTTGGGTGTAAGTCCAGCTCTGCTGGGACAAGTTTCCTCCCACTGGGGGAGGTTGGCAGCTTTTCTGCCCCAGGAGAGCAGGAAGGAAATGCCTTGCAGCCTGTGCTCATGGTGGCCTGCATGCTCCTCTGCCTCCTCCTGTAATTTACTGAGGCCCAAAGGTTTATAAACTGTAGTCTTGGAGTGATGGATGTCCAGCCTGCCTTTGGTGCTGCTTTCTCAGCAGCTGCTGATGTGTTTTCTTCCCTCCCCTGCATCAGAGCTGGCTGGGATCAGGACAAGGCAGTGATTTCTCTGACCTTGAGCTCAGCATGAGCTTGCTCCTTTTCCTCCCACCAGTCACCTGCTTTCCCCCTTGCCTTGGGAAGAGCAGGATAAAAGGCAGAGAGCACTGCACAGAGAAGCAGGAAAACCCTGGCTAAGTGTCTGGGGACAGCTGGGCAGTGCCCCATGAGTGCCAGGGGGGGAATGGGGAGCAGGCAGCAAACACCACATGCCTGGCAGAGCCAGTGCAGGGACACAGAGCTGCCCCTGCAGCCTCTCCAGCTGCACCTCTGGAGGGGGACTCGACTCTGCCCAGTGTTCCAAGAGCAGCTGCCTGCCTGCTGGGCCTGGAAGAGTTGAACTGCCTGTTCTGTCTGGCTCTCCTGTGCATCCTCCAAGAGAAAACATGATCTGCTGCAGCTGGGAGATGAGGCAGAGGCAAGAGCCAGCCTTGCCACGGGGGACGAGCTGGCCTGGCCCCCACTGGTGTGTGTGGGGGTGTTTTATTCATTGCTTGGTGTTTCGGTGTTATGTGAGCCGCTTGCAAGTTTTTCTTGTCTGTTTTGAAGCTGTGAAATGAGGTGCAGTAATCGAGGAGGGTTTTAACGACCATCCCAGCCATGACATTTAAATTACAGATGGCATTTTCAATTAAATAAGCACTCTCAGCAAGTTTAATTTAGCTATCAGTTCTGCTTTGTTCTTTAAGTGTTTCCTTAAAAACAGTGATGAATTGGAAACTTGCTCAAAGGGAGAAGAATCCAATCAGGACTTAGTGCTGACTGGAAAAGGGGAAGCCCCTTCAGGGATTGCTGAGTGTGCAGGGGGAAGCCAGAGGCTGAGTGGGTGTTAAACTCCCCCAGCACAGATCTGTGCACAGGGTGCCCATCGTGGTGCTGCTCTCAGGTGTCATTTTGTGTGCCCACATGTGTGCACATGCAGCCCCAGCTCGGTGCTTCCCAATGCAGGGACAGCTGGACTCCAGCACAGTGAAAAACAAGGTTAACTTTTTTAGTAAAATTTAAAAGGTTTAATAAAAAGATAATAGGAGATAGAGACAAAGTAAAGGGTTAAATGGCTGATATTTAGCTAAGAGTGCACTTACCATTTTCGGTGATACTTCTTAAATATTTTTTTCATAACATTAGCCTGTTGCATATTCATAGACCTTTATGTATATTTATATATTTTCCACAAACTAGTTTATATATTTTAGGAACTATTTTGCATTGCCTCTCCTTGGGTCTGCCTTTTTAGTGTTTGTGTGTTTTTTGGCTGTGTTTTTGGTTTTTCTTTATTATCACCTCCAGTTTGGGCTTTTGTCTATACTTTCCACAGATGGTAGGGGCTGATAGTTAACATGTTAGCAGTAGTGTCTTCATTATAGGTTTACTGGATGTTATCTTAACTAAGCAGACAGTTCAGTTATAAGCATAACTATATATCAGCTATTTCACTACTATTTTTAAGTTTTGTTAATAGTGGAAATAAAAACTATATTCATAGAGCCAAGTTATTCCAACATTATACATCCAGCATTTATCTTAATATTTGCAAAAAGCCAATAATGTAATATGTATTTATAACAAGTACTCTGTGTGTTCTGTGGCTGACCAGCTGCCTGTGTGATTCCTGCCCACCTGCACTCCTTTTCTCCACACAGGCCCACATTGCCCTTTCTTAAAACATCTTTGTTTAAATCTTTCTTTAAACATCTGTGTTCCCATTTTACCAGGGCACCCCAACTCCCCTTACACCATGAGTTGTCACTGTTTATTTCTTGCTTTTTCCAAGCAAAACTGAGGCTGATTCCGCCTCTGTGTAAAAACAAACTTGGCAAGACCATAAAGAACACGGTGGGAATTACTGGTTTGGTTCAAAATTGTCTCCCTGTTGTCTCTGCCTTGCTTTCCCCATTAGTTCCTGGATGTGCTGGTTGCTGACACACTGAGCTTGGTTTGCATGTCCTTGTGGGCCCTGGGAGCTGCTGTTGCTTGGGGCTACCTGTGCTGAGAAGCTCCCAGGTCTCTCCCAAGAGGAGGCAGAGAGGAGCAGAGGAAGGGAAGCAGTGTCCCAGTTGTGTTGTCCAGCTGGGAGAAGTGCTGCTCTCCAAATCCTGTTGTGAATTGCATTGGCCTGTGGGCACAGTGATAATCCAAGACAAAGGGCTGCATCTTGCAGATCATTTCATGATCTCTGTGAATGAAACCCTGCCTGAATTTTCTTGAGAGGTGTGTGTTTCCAGTCCTCTGGGGCAGAGCTCACAGTCCCTTAGGTCAGAGACTTCTCCTGTTACCTCCATACCCAGGGAGAACAGCTGGAGTTCTGCCTGGCACAACTTCAGGTCAATCATCACTTGTGATATTAAAGTGTTAAGAAGCCAAATTCAACCAAACAATATGGGAATGTCCTGTCTGGGCCACAGCTCCGAAAGGGAATGGGATCAGGAATTGCAATATCAATACCTGGATTTACATGAAAGGCCTGGATATCACAGCTCTCTGAGGGTGTGATTCTCTTGGCCATCAAACACTTGACCATCATTTGCTTGTGGTCCTCAGCTGGTGACTTCAGTGGCAGAAATGTGTTGCATAAATTGAGGCCACGGTCCTGGTCCTTCCTTTGGAGGGGCTACTGTGGCACTTGGAGAAAAGCCTTTCCCTTTCTGCTGAAGAGAGCACCCACTCCTTGGAGCAGTCATGAGGAGCCTCCTGCATTTCTTTCCAGCATAAAACAGGGCTGGATAATTTCATCACTGCTAATAACATTTCCAGCAAGGCAAGCTACCATAATGATAAGGGTAATTTAATCTCATGCTTCAGGGATAAGCTGAGCTCAGGAGGGGAATCAGGGAAGAATTGATTCCTCCCTTCCCTGTGGAAGCTGCTTTGCACAGCTGATCATTTGTGTTGAGAGGCTGATGCTCTCCATGGCACAGGGGCTGGGCTGGGCTCCAGAACATCCCTATTGCTGCTGCCTGATCTGGGGTGAATGGTGAGCCAAATTTGCCTGCAGTTGTTCCAGAAGGAAGGGGAGAGGGTGAAGAGGGGAGGGCAGGTGCTGAGAGTCCCAGTCCCTTACAGGCTGCTGGCAAGTGCAGGTGTGTGCTGAGGGATTATGTGAGTGGACAAGGGGGGCAGGAAGAAGAGGAGCAAATTTAGGAGTTATCCCCATGAGATATGTTCCTGTGCAACTAATTGGTGTAGAAAAACACGTGAACAACTTTGATAGTGGTGAATTTTAATATGTCCAGCTCTGCTTTGATTTTTAATTTTGGGGGGGGGGTGAACTAACCTATAGGGACATGCAGTGAGGTGGACAATATGAAGCCAGGATGAGAATACCAGCCCTACTAACATCTGTGAGCTGTGATGGGTCTAAGTCCCAGGACTTAGACAGTCTCTTCTTACCTGTCATCAAAATAGCAAGGAATTCTAATTCCTGCAGTCACATTACAAAAATTGTTCATAGTTTTATGGTGGAAACTTAATTTCAAATTACCATAATTGGAGTAAGTCCTGACTGAGTCAAAACTTAGAGGAGTCTTAGGATGCAAAATGTGTCTGCATAACCTGTTGTACTCCCAGCCCCTAATTCCATCTAGAGTTGAATGCATTTCACTGGGGTCTGAGGAGATCTCTTGCCTCAAAGGAGTAATGTCATTTAATTACCTTATTTATGCTTGTTGGGAAGCATAAAGTGTTCTGGGCTGTGGGAATGAAAGGGAATATAGAGAATAATTTCACACAGAATGACAGAACCAACTATGTTGGAAAAGACCTTTGAGACCATCAAGTCCAACCTGTGACCCAACACCTCCTTGTCAACCAGACCATGGCATTACCTTGCCAGGCACCAAGATCAGGCTGACAGACCCACAATTTCCTGGATCCTCCTTCTGGCCCTTCTTGGGGATGGGCTCACATTGGCACTTCCAGTCCTCTGGGAGCTCCCCAGTGAGCCAGGAGTGATGAGAGTTCTTCCACCAGCTCTCTCATCCCCCTAGGATGGATCCCATCTGGTCCCATCTGTGAGTGTCTAAGGCCTTCCTCCTGGATTTCAGGGGGCTGTTCTGCTCCCTGTCCCCATCTCCTGCCTCAGGAGGCCACTTGTCCTGAGGACAATCTGTCTCTACTGTTGAAAACTGAGGCAAAGAAGATGTTGTCTCAGCCTTTTCTTCATCTTTGGTAACTTGTTGTTTTTTGTTGAGAATGAACCACAGAGTGCTGCAGCTCAGCCACATGGAGTTTTCAGACGTTTCTGACAGGTCTCTCACTAGAAGGACCTGGCTAGCTGAGCTGGAGAGAGCAGATGTCTGGCACACAGTGGGAGAAAAATGTCAGCAGACAGTCATCTGCCCGAGTCCTCTCACTGCACTCCATGACTATGCCATTAAATAGATTTATTTCCTCCTTATTGATTTGGATAGGATCAGGTGATAGAGTTGTTTCGAGGTCTGTAAGTGGGCATTCGAGGTCTTGAAAATGAAATTACATGTTCAAGAGCCATGCAGGGAAACCATGCAGAGCAACTTTTTTTAAAAAAAAATATTTATTTATTTACTTACTTATTTACTGCTAGGAGAGAAAACCCCATGCTCAGCTGTGCTAATCCTGGAGGGAGCAGTGGTGGGGACACAGGGGAGGGCACAGGAGGCAGGAAAGCATTTCTATTCATTTTTTTCTTGTAACAAGTGTGAGTTATTTATGGAGCTCCACTGACTTAGTGTAGGGTGGGAAAAGATTTCCTGTTTATTATTTACTGATCTCTTCAGGAACTTTTTTTTTCTTTTTTTTTCTTTTTTTTTTTTTAATCTGGAGTCTCCCTAGGAACAGGAGAAGTTCAACCCCCTGGACTTTTAAGAAGTCCTTTGTCATGTACCTTTGTTATTTATTCTTTATAATGAAGCTTCTAGAATTAATTCCTAAGAAAAACACTGTAAAGAAACATTTCTGTCATTAAACAGTCTTCAGAGCTGTGCTTAAAAGATTTCCAGGTGGCAAATAAATGCTTCAGTGCACTCCAAGTCAATGGACTTGTGATTGATGGTGTCTCCTCTTGTATTGAGGTGTCAACCACCTGGTTTCTTCTCTGGCTGTGAACATGGGATGGGAAGATGCAGTGGGATGCACAAAAGCCCTGGTGACCACGCTGGGAAGAAGCCCAGTAGCTCAGCCTGGGTCTAGGTCTCTTTGGAGGTTACCAATCCCCAAAGTACCAAGGATATTGAAGTAGGACCATCAGATTTTTTGGTATTCACTTGCATTCCTGCATGTGACAGGAGGAACACTGAGTTTGCCTTTCACTGGAGTTTTGCTCTTTTATCTCTCTTTTTCCAGCCCTAGCACTCTGTACAAACACAAGTGTTGCAAGCCCTGCCTGTTGTTTCTTTTTATGGGACATTTGCTGTTTTCTAAAGCTTAGTGCATCTCTTGCTTTTTTTTTTTTTAATAAATATGATCTTGTCTTTTAGGCTTATGTGCCTGTATCAGAGCCCCTTTCTTCACCCTTTTTCACCCACACTGAATCCCAAACTCTCTGCTGAGAAAAGAAACACTTACCTTGATGATTGTCTGTGAGCAGCATCTCCTTTTCTGTAATGAATGTGTCAAATCATAAGTACTGCAGCTTCTCATTTCTTTGAGCTGAAGCAATCAATGGCAACAAATCAGTATAATTTCCTTTGTTTTATCTGGTTTTCCTCATAAGTGCTGCTACCATTAAAATCTGGAGGAATCCTGTGCTTCTTTGAATGTGCCACATTTTCAGCACCACCCGGGGAAGGAGGTGCTGATGCCATGAGAGTGCATGAGGAAGGGTTAGTGTTCCCTACCCTCTGTGAAAGGCTGATTTGAAGGGTTTTAGCTCAGATACTCCACCAAACAGCCCCCTGAGGTGTCATTGAGGAACTCCTGTTGCCTCTGGGGAGCCCCAAACCCAGGTGTGCCACCCTCCCCAAAGTGTCAGAGCCTCAATAGTAAGAAAGAAGGCTCAGCTGGAGTGTGCTGGTCCAGACCCCTCCCAGACAGGGTGTCATCCTGCAGATTTGGCCCAAGACAGGACACAAGGAGTGTTTTCATATTTATTTCAGTGATTTTGGATCAGGGAGTCGTCCCCTTGCCTCTGTCCACCTCTGCCTGGAGGACAGGGACACCTAAATGCTGTTCCATGATGTTGTGCCCGTGGTGTTGTTTGCCTTGGACAGGTCATTACACATCTGCCACTGCTGGGTGCCTTGAACCCCCTGTGGCCCCTGAAGGCACAGTGGGAGGTGTGGGCTGGAGCTGTGCTCTCTGCTCTGCCCAGCCCACTCAGAGTGGGTGACTGAGTGCTGTGAGATCTGGGGGACACGAGCACCTGACAAAGGTGATTGAGGATGCTGCCTGATCTCTTAAAAAGTTGCCTAGAAACCAAACTCAATATTGTTGAACTTCACCAGGTCTGCAGTGCAGAACTTGCTGCACAGGGAAAAGGAATTTTTTTTGTTTTTATTTTTTTTTTCTCCCTTACAAGAAATAACTCACTTTTCAGCTGTTGGAGACGGTGGTAATTGATCTAGAGCTTTGCAGTTTGCCTTCCGGAATGGTTTTATTCTTGATGTAGGAATAAAATTCTGTTAGGTCAAATACACAGCAATAAATACAAGGAGCACATTAACTTTAATATATTGGATTATTCCACTTGGTGGTGATGGGGGAAAAACAAGATTTAATTCCCCTGGCAATGCAGGCAAAGAAAATCGCTTTCCCTGCTTGTGGGTTTTTTTTTTCTATTAAGTCATTTTTGTCTGTCGATGCTGGTGCTGCAGGCTTTGGGGGGAATTTACTTTTTTTTGAACCTGGTATGAAAGTAAGAAGTATTTTCTCCAAGTAAATTGTTCAGAAATTCTCTCAATGCCTTTCATTTCTAGCTGTTGCAGACTCCTGCCCTAGTGAGCTGCGTGGAGCTTTTGGTACTGTCAGAAAAAGGGGGATTGTCATGAGTGGGCAAGGAAGGGTGTGTTTAACTTCACTCTGCCATAGGAGTGGGGCAGGGACTTCAGCACAGGTGTTCTCCTTTTTCCAGTTATGCTGGTGTTGGTTTCTCTTCCTACCCTGAAGCTTCTCAGCTAAAAATAGGATTTGCTTTTCCATGCCAACTATTTTTGTGATGTCCCACCATCCTTCAGTGCCACAAAATCTGTTGCACCTTTCCCTGTGTCTCACACTCCAGTGCTGCCTTAGGGCTCCCCTGCAGTGATGAATGTACCCAGCAGTGCATGAGTGACTCCCAAGTGATATTCCTTGCAGTGCTGAAATCTTTCATCAGGTCTCATAGTCAGTCCTTGTGCTGAGTCTTCCCTCATTTTTCTGAGGGAGCAGTGACATTAGAAACTTTTCACACAATCCTTGCCTTTTCACAGATTTCTGGTTTATGTAGGGAAAATGACAGATGAGAAGAGGCAGGAATTACTTCCTTGCTTGTCATCATGGCAGACAGGTAGAAGGATGGCTCTGCTATGGACCAGGCAAATAGCAGAAAGATTGCAACAGGGATTTTGTCTGGATGGGAAAAGAAACATCTCAGCATGATGGAGGACTGTAACAAAGGATTTGCAAGGGTAAAGCCTTTCTAGCCAGAAAGCTTTGAAAAAAGGCTGGATGAATCTGTGTCAGGAGTGATGTACAGGTGGGAAGGGATCTGAGTTAGGTGGGAGAAGGGGACTTGGAGCAGGCAGGCTTGGGCTGTATGGCTGGAATTGTGTGTGTTGGTTCCAAAGCATCTCTCTCCTGTGTGCAAGTTGGCAGGAGAGACTGGGGACAAGCAAGGGAGGAGTCCCTGTATGGGTAACTGAGTCTTTGCAGTGTTTTTAGCTGCCCAGGCAGAGTTACCAATAAGCCAGCCTCCTGCACCAGCACACAGACTCCATCTGATTGTATTTGTCTGAGAGAAGAAAGACTTCACAATAATCCTACTGACAATTAATTGGCTTTTGTTCAGCAAGAGTGAACAAGATCTCATCTTAATCTGTTTCATTATTTCGCGTTGTACAGCACAGTCAACACAAGATTAAGTTTAATTTTCAAATAAAATGCAAAGTCATTACTCATATCTGGATCAGGATTTTATCTGCTTCATTTTGCAGTGCTTCTTGTGTCAATATTAATGAGAGGAGCTGCACTATGTGTGGTGAGGTAGAAATAGCACTGCTTGACTTCAGGATCTTCTGCAAGGATTTCAAGTAGCAGAGCTCTGATGCCATCCTTTCTCTATCCTCAGCTCTTCAGAGAAGAAGCCTTATGTTCAGGGAAACTTGGATATAAATATCCCACTGCATTTCAGTGCTTCTGAACATCTGCAATGTGCTCTGTGGGAGGCATGTGGCAGCCAAAGCTCCCTCCCCTCCCTGTCAGTGCCCAGCCCCTATTCCTGCAGCAGTGGGATGTGTTTCCCCACCATCCATCAGCCCAAGGAGCACTCTCATGGCTTTTTTGCAGCCTCTCTGGGAGCACTGATTGCACTGTGGTTAATGGCTCTGCACGGATACCAGCTCCAGATGAGTTACTCTGACTCCTGCAAGGGAGGTCAGCCAAGGGCGTGTGTGGTGTATCTGGGACTCCTGCCTGCCTGGGGAGGGCTGCAGAGCTCTGCCTGCAGAGGAGGTGGGCAGAGGGACTGGGACTGCCTGGACATGAGCACCAGGAGGCACAGACAGCCCCAATGCACTGGGTGAGACTCTTCTGAGTCTTGCGGGCTGCATTAAGGTTAGAAAATACTCTGCAAGGAAAGGCATGTTACTAATTTGAGTGAGACTTCAACACTCTAGGACTGTGTTGAGCAAATTGTGCTGCTTCAACTTTAATTTGAAAGGCCTTGGTCTATGTTCAGACAGCTTTCTGCTTAAATTGCTTTCTGCTTAAACAGAGCTTAAACTGCTCTGATTACTCATTGCAGTTTAAAAGGCTGCTTGCATCCAATAGAAGTGTGTTGTGTCTGCTGCCCAAGAGGCAACAATCCTTCCAAAATGCATATATAGGTGTCCTGGATGGCAGGGATAAGCACTGGAGTCTGTGCAGCAAAGGCTGCAGTGCAAACCATGCCAGCAGGCACTGCAAGAGGTTGAGAAGAAAACCCTCACTCGAGCCTAAGCTGCAGCCGGAAAAAAAAAAGGTGCAGGGCTCAGAAGCAGACCCGAAACGCAGCATCCAGACCGGTACAATTCCATCTCTTGTGCCTCGCTTGGCACGGAGAGAGCCGGCAACCTCAGCGGCTCCTGCCTGCAGCCCGAGTGCCCTCTGCTGTCACCGCCTGGGGACCGGGCTTGGGGAGGGGGGCAGCCTCCAGCTGTGCCTGCCTGCCTGTGTCTGGCTCCTCTGTACCTGTGACATCTCTTCCTCAAGTGTCAGTCTGGACCATGAGTGTGTTATTCTGGTTGTTTGCTTTACACACAGGCTGCTGTGCAAGGAGCTCAACTCTCTGAGCAATCCTTGTGCTCGCCAGCTTCTGTGAGACTTTCCAGCTGTATCTGTTCTCTCTGTAATTGCAAAGTGTTTCCCCAGCAGGAAAGCATCTTTAGGTCCTTATTTCCCTGCTGAGCAAGGAGACTGAGGCCAGAGGTGTCACTGCTCTGAGGACCTCAGAAGGAAATAACTGCATGGAAGGAGAGGCAGGGATCAGGTGAGCTCAGTGCCAAGGCACTGACACGTGGATTTTGTCCCCTAAGGTACCTGTGTGATGTGGGACAGCAGTGAAGGAGGTGTGGGAGTGGCTGCAAAGGGAGATGTGCACCTCAGGGAGTGTTTCTTCACTAGTCCAGTGCTTTCCCCTTCTTGGGAGGGTTTCTGCTTTTGACAGGCAAGGATAAATCCCTGGTTTTCCTTCCCACTACCTGTGACCCTACTGATACCTGACCCTGAGATTCTCATCTGGTTAGAGAGCAAAGTGCTAATAACACATGACACCAAGGCTGTGGGTTCAGCCCCTGTATGGGCCATTTACCTTTTATCATTTTGGGTCCCTTTCAACTAAGAATAATCTGTCAATCTGTTAATCTCTGCTACAGATTTTGGGTGAATTTCTCTGCTGCAGATATAGATGCTTTGCTATCCTGTCTGGCAGGAAGTGCCATTCCCAGGCTCTGTAAACTTATTTAGAAGGAATCAAGTTCCCAAACTACCCTCCCTTTTACAACCAGAACAGCTGGGCTACAAGCAACAGGGAATTGTCAAATAGATTACTTTTATTTTCTCCCCCAACAGTCCCATCCCCAGCCTTGAATTGCCTAGTGGGGGAGGAAACTCCTCAATCTGTCCACAACCCCCCAGGTGGGTAATAATAGATGCTTCATATAGAAAAATTCAGTTAGACTTGACAGAAGATGTATGATAGTGACTCCTTGCCAGGACCCCATATTGCTCTGTTCTGTTCCTCTGCAAGACACTTGCTGTAGAAGTTAATATGAAAAAAATCAACCAGCCAACCAACCGACCAAAAACCAAAACAGCAAAAAAACCTCCAAAACAAAACCAAAAAACTAAAGAAAAAAAGCCCATCAAAAACCCAACCAAAACCAACCACCACCACAACAACAACAAACCGAAAAAAAAAGCTAAAAACTCTAAGGGGAATAAAAAAACCAAAACAGAAAACAAGCCAACAAACCTCTTTTAGCTATAATGGCATTTATATCTCTATATCTATATATCTATATCTATCTATCTATATATGGTGGGCTCTGTAGAAAATAAAATGACAGTGCTATCTTGTACAACAGCAGACACCAAGTATAATCAGCTACCCAGGACATCAGGTGCCAGCTGGCAAGAGCAGGACAGGGTTGTTGTGCTGTACCAGGGCTTCTCTTGGAGCCTGTGAGTATTAAAGCAGCCAGGGTAAGAGATGTCCATGTGGTGTCTTGGCAAAGAGTGAAAGGTTCCTGTCTTAAACCCTCCAGTCCCATCATCCACCTGTGGATGTTTCACAGTGGGAATGTTCCATTCTGCTGGTGGTGTTTGGAAAACCCTTCAGTGTTCAGTGCAGCTCAGCACTGCTGGGGTGCCCTGTGGGCAGGATGCACAAAGGAACACAAGCCCTTTCTGCAGCTCTTGGTGCCATGATCAAGAATGGGAGGGGACTCTTTTATGTGGTTTTGGCTTTTTGGGTTTTTTTTATCTTTCTTCATCGTGAATGTTTCCGCAAGACTCAATCTTTGTGTTTTAATGCTCAGATTTCTAAATACTCAGAGTCTGGGGGAAGCAAATATCTGATATAAGTCACTTGGGCAGACCTCCTTCTGTCTGTACAGCACGTCTGCATTGGTCACTAGTGTTCCCAGAAGCTGCTGTGCAGTGTCACACAGCTGCTTGCTGGTGTTGGCACAGCAGAAAGCAGAAGGAAGCCTCATTGAAGGGGTGGGTGACAGAGCCCTGCAGCAGCTGGGAGATTTAACACATGTAAGGCCTTTTGCCAGTTACACTTGGTTTCTGTAGTTCTGTGAAATTGCATCATCCTGATTGCCATGAAGTCTGTAAGGTGTGAGAAGCCATCACCCCCCTGCACTCTGTCTCTGATGGGTGAATTGAGATGGAATTGCAATTGGGTGTTCGTGTATGGTGCAGTGTGTTCAGACTTACAGTGTTTGATCAACATTCAAAAGGCATTTGGAACAAAATATTTATTATGTGAGCAAGACTTTTTTTTTTCCCTGTGTACCCAGACAGTCACTTGCTTTGGGAATCTAGTACTGACACGGTGAATGTGAGGAGGAATTGCTCCCTGAGGTCAGCAGTGGCTTTTGTGAGCAGCTCTGTGAAGCAGAGGTGGCTGTTCTCTGCAGTGAGGCTGCAGGCATTGGGAAAACACCTCTTGGAGAGGAGTGGGAAGGTCAGCACAAGCTTTGCAGGCTGCCCCTGGCACCAGTGTGAACATGGGGGTGCTAAAATAGAGAGGGAGTGCCAGGAGAAAAGGCCTGAGGCAGCTGCATGCATTGTGACAGAGCTGCTGGGGAGGCTGTGTGTGTTCAGTGCTTCAGCCCAGATAAACCCAAAGTGGGACCATGCTCCTGCCCTGTGTGTACAAGGCCACAATATCTGAGGGCTTAATCCTGAGCTTTACCCTGACTGTAAGATGGTGACTCAGGAGAGGGTGAGTTTAACAATTGCATTGAGGTGTGAAATATTGATCCCCTCACTATAATGATTCCCTAGGGACAAATGGAGGGATTGTTCCTTCTGTGGGGCAGGGAGCTGGCAGTGAGCTGAATATTAACTAACAGCTGCATTAAAGGCTCAGGGTGGGTAAAGCAGCACTGCATGACAGTATGTGCAGGGGTAAGGGAAGGGAAACAATTGAATTCTGAACTGATTCTGGTGCCTCCTGGGTCAGAACTAAGGTTGAACTCACAGTAGAGCCAGTGCCAAATGACCTGGAGGGTGTGCAGCAGGGCCGGACTCTGCTGAAGCCTTCCTGTACCTTCTCTGTGCCTTGAATGAATTCCCACTACATTTGAAATGGAATTTTGCTTGCTGCTACACTGCAGACCCATTGCACATGACTTGTCTCCCATGGGCCCAGGGTGCTGGGGAACAGAGCAGGTTCCTCTTTCAGGGACACCCATGGCATTACACATATCCTGCTTTAGGAGAGAACTAGCTGGCATGCTCCACACAATCAGAATGCTTGAGCACAGGGGACAAATACCCCATAGACAAGAGGAAATCCACACACATTTGTGTCACTTTATTATGATGTTTGCCTGGACTCTGGTGTGTGTGTGTGGCACCCGGGTGCAGCTTGAGGAAGCAGCATGCACAGTGTCCAGGTGGGGAGCTCTTGCCTTTGGCTGCAGGCAGAACCAGTCACTGCACGTGGAAGGGGGCACTTAAATGGCTGCCCAGGGAGGGAAGACAGAGAGATAGACACAAAAATATAAATACTTTCTCCAGGCAATATAAATACTTTCTCAGACAATATAAATACTTTCTCCAGGCAACACCAGCTCTGTTAGGGGATGCTCTTCTGAGTGGAGTAACTAGCAGGGACAGTGTTGGTCCAGGAAAGCTTAGGGGTCTGTTCAGGATGGCCTCATAGCCCTGACTGATATCAAGAAGCACAAGTGGGAGACTGAAGTTCTGTCTGGTCAGCAAGCACATGGCAGAGGCAGATGTGCACTTCCTGCAGACGTGGGCAGTAGAGGTGGAGTGAGACCAGCAGCTTTCTGTGTCCTGCTAGCAGAGTCACACTGGATGACCAGGATGTTTGTTGCATGAAGCATGCAGAGGCCAGGGAGGGGTAAATGAGATTGTTTTCATTTGTTCCTGGACCCCATCCCCAATTTTTTCTAACCCCTTTCCCTAAGTTGTTGCCATCTCTTTCTCTCTCACTTGGCAATTCCTCTCAGATCCCATCTGTCTGAGGGAGACAAATGAAGCCCCAGGATTGGACCCCAGACAGGTTTCTCTTCCCAACACTTTCCTTGATAAATGGATGCTGAGAACAGTGTAAGAGAAAAGGATTCAATCTCTCTTGCTTTGCATTATCACTAAAAATTAAACTAATAGCATTGGCAGCCAAGCTAGAGCTCCTCTGTGGTAAACAGTGTTACCTGTTTATAAATGGCAGAAGCCAAAGTTCTCACTGCAGGTCATGGAAACAGTTGGGGACAAGGCTCTGGGTTTCCCTGGTATGTTTTGAGACACAGTGTCTGCGGTTTTCTTTATTCTTTTCTTCCCACTCTAACTTCCAGAAAATATACCTAAAATATCCCTTCAAGTTAAGGAGTGCCCAAGTCTGGGAAGCAGGCAGGAGAGGTATCTGACTCAGGCTGGGTGCTGGGGGTTAGAGACTTAAGAGAGGAGGTCTGCAGGACTTTCAGGTGATCTGTCTGACAGAGAACATCAGTGCAAGTGCTGAGGCTGATTGTGGCCGAGTCTTCACAAATCCATTCACATTCTTTGCACAGTCCTCTTGAGGAGGGACGGGTGGTGGCTCCTGGCATCTCGCAGGCACGTTCCTGTGCAGAAAGGCTTTATAGCCAGCAGCAGCACCATGCAGAAAGCACCCAAAGGCATGGGGATGCCCTGAGGGCAGTCAGCTCCAGCATGCAGATCCTGGCTGAGCATAGCTATGGCTCCAGTGTCACAGAGCTGTTGGTGACACGGACCCCGTACCAGCCCTTCCAGAACAGCGTGTCCTGCCCGCCGTGCTCAAAGCGCACAAAACGCACCCCGGGGCCGTAGCTGGAGAAGGTGTGGGAGATCTTTGGGATAAGAGACAAAAGTAAGTTAGTAAGTGTCTAACTGTAACACTGTCTTTTCAGAGTGCAGCCACGGCCCTGCTAGATCCCAGTCAGCCTCTCCTGTACAGAAACTGCTTGAGAACTGCTCAGGGGGCAGTTCAAGCTCACACAGCCACACACGTTACAGGGCTGGCTCAGCAGAGAGGCACAAGGCTCCCAGCCCAAATCAATTCCCAGCAAGGGTTTATTCCAGTGTGCT
>JBBMKD010000070.1:2994841-3006034 GCA_037834095.1 Argya squamiceps
CCCCGCCGCCCTCGCCCCGCCCCGCGGAAGGGCCGCGGCCCCTCACATCCGTGTCCGGGTGTGGCCCATGGGCGGAGTGAGGTAAGCCTGAGGCTGGGGCCGGGCGGGGAGTGAACCTGGGGCCGGCCGGGCTGGCTGTCCGTCCGGGGTTCTGTCCGTAACGAGGGGAAGCTGGCTTTGCTTCCGGCAGCTCGGCCCGTCCCGCCGGGGATTCCCCATCGCGCTCCTGCGGCCCGCGGTCTGCCATGACAACCATCGGCGACCTCCCCGAGGATGTGCTGGTGGAGCTGCTGTCGCTGCTGGCCCCCCGGGACCTGCTCCGCAGCTGCCGGCTGGTGTGCACGCAGTGGCGGTACGTGGTGGACCTGACCACCCTGTGGAAGCGCAAGTGCCAGCGCGACGGGTTTTATCGTCAGAGCTTGGACAGAAGCGTCTCTGACTGGAAGACCTTCTATATGCTCTGCTACTCGAAGAGAAATTTAATCAAAAACCCTTGTGCTCAAGGTTTGTTTCATTATTTAATAAAGGACTAAGAGTTTCCGAGCAGTCAGAATGAGTCAGGGTCCTGCATGACTCAACTATTGCTGGTGCTGTGGGACTGTCCAGATACTGGGTGTAGCTCTGCTAGGTCAGATTTACAGCCCTACTCCTGCAATAAAACTGCTCTGGGTAGATAAGTATGTATTTACTAACACTTTGTGGGTTTAGCCAGAAAAATCTGGAGTCATAAGGCCCCAGTACGGCAGGCAGTGACAATTAATTTGCACTGTAAGTACAATGTGGCAGTGAAACGATCAGGTGTTGGGATTAAACATTTGGGCAGCTGGAGAACTTTTGTTACGAAAGACTTGACTAATATGACCACAGTAATCCTGCTTTATTGCTGTTGCTGATTTTCTGGTGAGATCAGAAATCTGCTACCTACTGCCCTAGATGCTAACAGCCACATTAAAGGTAATGGCAGCATAATGACAGGAGTCACTTACAGCTGTAGGAAAAACAGTGGATCTGAAAATACCAAGTAGCTTCCTAGAATTCTCCTATTGCTGATTCTGATGAAAGCTGAGATCCTGCTGGTAGCTGAAATGAGGTCCTAACCCTCACCTTGGACACCTGTGTTTTTAGAGAACTTCCAGCACTGGAAAATTGATGCTGATGGAGGAGATAAGTGGAGAATTGAGAATCTGCCTGGAGCTCATGGAAATAATACGCCAGACCCCACCGTCCACAAATACTTTGTGACTTCATATGAGTAAGAACTGGATTCCAGTAAACTGGGACTGGGGAACCTGCTACTTCCCAGCTGTTTGGAAAGGCACCATGGTTAGAAGGCTGGTGGCAGGTGAACCTTAGATCACCTGTGGGAAAAGGAAGGAGCTTCATTAACCTTTTATGCCAGTTAATCTAAAGAGATGGCTATTGCTGGGAGAATTGATCACAGCAGTTGTTAAATTGCTCTGCCTACCAGGAACTTCCTGTAATTTTTATAGTTATGATAATCCACACGGGATCCCTGGTTCTCCTCTCTCAAAGGTGGTAGGGAAAGGTTAAGGATCTGGCAAACTTAATCAACTGCATTTACATAACAAGGTCAAAGCTATGTAACCTCCACAAGTCCTACTAATGACTTGTAATAAAAGCAGTCACCAGAGGAGGATCAACAGCTTTTACAAGTACTAGGCAGTGGTTTCCTGTTACCAATATATAAGTACAGGGACCCCTCTTAATCCAGCTTGTAGGTAACCTTTTTATCTTGGGCTGAAGCTAACACAGTTCATTTTCTTGTCAGGTTCTGGCTATGGATAAGGGAGGGTTTAGCCAGGTCAGCTTTGTGGGCCTTCAGGATCTGGGTGGTATTAAAGCTGTCAGGGAAAGGACATCAAGAGGGAAGAGATGTGTTCTGTGGAACTGTATTTCTATGTCTGTTTCAGTTCATGCTTAAAGTCTCAACTCATTACCCTGAAGGCAGAAGGCTATTCAGACCAGCTGATGGATGAGAAAAGGCCTGAAATTACAGTCAAGGACTGGTGAGTGCAAGTACTGAAAATTGCAATTTCTGGCATTGGTCTAGAGGTAAGTTAGGCTTCTGGAGCTTTTCGTGCTATAAAATCACTTCTTTATTCTTTGGGAGTTGTAGTGCTTCAGTAAAGAGTAAGCTAAATCCAGTAAAGAGTAAGCTAAATCTAAGCTTACTCAGTAGACTGCAAGGTGGCAATCCTGTAAAGGGTGGGACAGCTGTAAGCTCTAGAAATTCTCTATAGCTATGGGGATGGCATTCCTTTTCATCTGCAGACAGGGAGCCCCTTGGAGACTGCTTTTGAAAAATAAAGAAAACTGAATGCTGTATATCACAGAATCACAGAATGTGTAGGTTGGAAGAGACCTTCAAGATCACCGAGTCCAGCCAAGCCTTGACACCTCAATTAGATCATGGTATCAAGTGCCACATCTAGTGTCATTTTAAACCACCTCCCCGGGCAAACCATTCCAGTATTTTATCACTCTTTCAGTGAAAAACTTCTTCCTAATATCCAACCTATATTTCCCCTGATGCAGCTTAAGGCTGTGTCCTCTCGTTCTGTCAGTTGCTGCCTGGAGAAAGAGACCAACCCCCAGCTGTCTACAACCCCCCTTCAGGAAGTTATAGGGAGTGATAAGGTCACCTCTGAGTCTCCTTTACTTCAGGCTGAACAACCCCAGGTCCCTCAGCTGTTCTTCATATGGCTTGTTTTCCAAGCCCTTCACCAGCTTGGTTGCCTCCTCTGGACACGTTCAGTCATCTCAACGTCCTTCCTAAACTGAGGGGCCAGAGCTGGACACAGCACTCCATGTCCTTCCTAAACTGAGGGGCCAGAGCTGGACACAGCACTCCATGCCCTTCCTAAAGTGAGGGGCCCTGCTCCTTGACTCCTCCTGCCTCCCCAGGTACGCTGCCAGGTGTGACTGCGGGTGCAAATACGAGCTCACAGTGAGGCTGCTCTCCCAAAATTTCATCGTCCTGGAGGAATTCCGTCCTGAGCCAGTGTTCATTGAGCAGTGGAGTGATGCCCAGTGGAGAGAGGTGAGCAGCAGCCCTGGGGGCAGGAGCTTTACAGCAGTGTTGTGACACTTGTGTGTGGCAAGTCTTACTTGGCCAAAAGTACTTACTTGCCAGTGGACTTTCCCTGCTCTTCAGCCTCCTCTGCTCTATAGAGAAGGTGAGTCAGGCCTTGCTATTGATGATGCTGAAGAAGCAGTAGTGTCCTGAATGAGGCAGGTGCTATTTTTGGGTGCCCAGCATTTTCTAGAGAGTATTCTGTGGCCTTCTGTGTTGTTTTAGTGCAGTCTTTTTAATTGTTTCTTGGTTTTATGTAAGATCTGTCTAAATAATTAAGTAACAAGAGCAGATTTCAGGGTTTTTTTGGATCAAAAAAACTGTTTTAAAACTACTGCACAGATAACCAAGCATTGCAGACTTAACTTTTCTTAAACTGTTACAGGTGTTTAACTGGTTTGATTTGCTGTATATTCTGCATTAGATGTTAGTTATACATGCACTTAAGAATCAAGCTTAATGTTAGTTAGACTCAGATAGGATTTTGGGGAAAAGGCTGAGTGAGAAAGGCTCCCTTACCCGCCCCAAAAAAACCCCGGGGTATAGTGCACTTTCAATGAAAGATATCTGGGCTCAGGAGGAGCTCATTCTCAGACTCACACACTGTAGTTTCCTGAGCTTCTAGGTGAGCGCTGGTTTATTCAGGCAAATTAAGAGGAATTCTCTTTTCTCTCCAGATCTCTCACACCTTCCAGAATTACCCAGCAGGAGTCCGTCACATCTGGTTCCAGCACGGGGGCCAGGACACCCAGTTCTGGGCAGGCTGGTATGGGATCCGTGTCACCAACAGCAGCATCACCATCGGGCCCCTGACATCATTATGAAGCACAGTGTAAGGGTTTGCTTTTACCTCAGGACTGTAACCAAATGGCTTCAGGTGCACTGTTTGCCTGCACTCTCTGCGTGTGTCCTAGCTTTGTCTTGCAGCTCTTGTTCACAGCAGAACTTCTGCAGGCCCAGCCCTTTGGAAGGGCTTCTGTCCTCATCTTCCGTCCTCTTCTAGCATGGATGCTACTCCAGTTACTGGTGCCCTTCCAGAGAAAAACTGGGACAATTAAATCTGAGGTCTATCTTTTCTAGTTAATATATTCTTATGCTAACATACACAGTCTTAAAGACACTTTCTTGTTTATGGAACTTAAGAAAGATAAGGCTGAAATGTTTAATTTCAGATTACCAATGGTATGTACAAGCACTCTGCCACAGATTGTTTTGTATGGTATTTTCTTTCCTATTTCAATTTTAAGATTGAGTTAAGATTTATGATCTGCATCAGACCCTTCATAGCATCAGGAAACTGTCACCCTTGTTCCTCAGTGCTGTGTCACTGGTAGTGAATTCCTTGCCCTTTCTCTAAGTGTGTATGATCAGAATGGTACCTGCCTTCCTATCCAAAACAGTCCCTTGGTGTTTGAATGAACAGGTAGAGAAAGAGGAGGTAAGGAGTCCCTTCAGGCAGCTGCCTGAACACAAGTGCCTTTTGATTGTGGTGGGCTTTTCCCACATCACCTTTGGTTTGTACTGAGCAGTGTAACCCAACATAAAATGTTAAAGCAGTGCCCAGCCTCGATCTGTAATGTTCCTACACTTGTTACTTGGAGGAGGCAGGAGGTGATGGACAGGCTAGTGTACCAAATTCTCTGACAAACAAGTCCAGCTCACTGTGAACTGTGTCTGCCACCCTTGTACACCCAGAACTAATGCTAAGGCCATGTTCCATCTCCTCTGACAGGCATAGGGTTAACAGTGCTTTCCTTGTCTGTTCTCTGTTAGGAGTAGGATACTTGGCAGGTGTCCTTGCTGGACAGATAAATTCCAGGTTGTTAATGCCACCTCTGAGGGAAAAGGGAGAGACCAAGGTTGTACAGCCTTTCATGGGAACTGACAGAGTTCACATATGGGCCAGAAAAGCAGTGGAAGCACCACAGAAAATAAAAATACTTCCTCACTGAAAAAGGGAGACTGATTTTGACAGAACTCAGCCCAGTTCAACTGGGATAAAACCTAGTATTTATTGAAGACTACTTGGGACGGTCACAGTGGACAGACATTACATAAGGCCTCACTCCCCCTTAGCACAAATGTTGCTCTCATGGATTGTGTGACAGCTCCTTGCTGTCTATCACTGCTTGTGTGCAATGGAGCTGCCCTTTTCAGGTGAGAACTGCACTGGTAATAAAGCACTGACTCCCCAGGGACACACTGTATCAACACCTGTACCCTCACACAAGTTAACATGGGAACAGGCTCTGGTTCCCCATTCCAAGTCAGTTCTTTATGCAGTGGTAAGAGCACTTAAAATAAAGAGGCAGCAGCTGCTCTACATTCACCCAGAAGGCCAGCTGAAGAGATGGTTATCAAGATACAGTTTGTGACAGATCTTACTCCACTGGAAGATCAGATGAGGCTTGAAGGCAAGGAAGATTTGAAATCAGGTGCCTTTGTGAGCTCGCTCTTCTACGTAGAGCTGCATCTGGAGAGAGAAACAAGCAACAGTCCTGTTGGTGAATGGAAAAAAAAAAAGCTTGCAACAGGCTGAATAGGAAGTGCTTACACCTTCCCCCATAACCAGGGGAATAAAATAGGTTTCTGTTTTACTGTGAGGAGTCTTGCCCTGCTTTGATTTCTAGCACAGACATCTGCAAGGCTAAGCTACTGCTCAGCAGTATTTTTTAATGTTACACCACAGAAAACTGCAGAGCTGGTGTCAGCATTCAAAGTTCAGAACAGCAGCAGGTTCAGCAGCCCTTGGTGAGAATGCAGTGCTCACCTTTAAGATGTCAGATGTCATGGTTTTCAGGGGGATGAGCCGGGGGTCATGCATGTGCACATCGTGCTCATCAGCAAGGATCCAAGGGAAATCCTGGGGGCAGGAACACAAGGTGTTACTGGCAGAGCCCAGCAGTGCTGTAAGCTGAGCTCCTCCTCAGCACTTGTTTTGTGTAGAGTGGCTGAGGGGAGGAACAGGTAATTCAACCTTCCACAACAACAAAACTTAACACGTACAGGCTTGTCCCTGATGCTCAGTGTAATTATCTTCAGTTACAGCATCAAACTGTGAGGTCAACCCACTTCACTTACTGCAAAGGTGACATTTCTTTAAAAGATACACTCTCAGCTGTCCTGAGCTACCATGCCCAGTTCATTACACCACAATTTAACTGCAACTCCAGAACGCTTATGGTATGGGTTTCCATCCTGCCTTGGAAGTCTAAAGATCTACTACACCACAAGTTTCCATTACTAAGCAGTGCAGAACAGACTTCATTTTGAAACAATTTTATACTTCACTAGCTTTATTTGTTGTGCCTTAGGATACCTAAAATAACTTGACTCAGGAAAGGTTTCCGTGTTATCTCAGCAATGATTCTTTAAAAATAATCTTCCTTTAGAAAGTGTTCTGCACACAGTTTCCTGTAGGATAAAATGTATTTGTGCCCCCAAATCTACTAGTTACTTGAATCTGTCTTTCTTGCTCTTCATACAAAATCAGCCAGCACACAGTGGATGGTGGTTGAGGGCTGCTTTTTTGCTTAATTAAATTCAAGTACCTGTTCTACACGCCTGAGTATTTCTAAGTGTCTGAGCAAGCACTGGGCAGTGAGTATTGTTGCAATCTATTTCAGTAGTTAAAGTTGTCTGAAGTTGTGGCTGTGTGTGGCAAATGTGCTGCCAGCTCACCAGCATAAACCATTTCATCACATTTCAAGTACAGTTATGATGTGCCTCATGTGACACCAACCTACACATTCAAAATATCTCTCAGCCTTAACCTTAGAGGTGCCAAAACTCTGCACTGCCCAGTCTTTGCTCTGCAGCTTCTCACACACAATCTCAGGTGCCCAAGGATACATATCACTCACCTTTATCACCTGGATCTTTTCCATGTTGCGTGTGGCAGCCTCCCGTGTGTGAACCAGAACTGTGAAGGTGCAACCTAAGAGAAGTGTCAGGTTCCAGCTCAGGGGACAAGCTTCCAGAGGATCAGCCAAGCCAAGCAATGCCAGGCATTGGGCTCTTTGGATCCAAGTGACATTTACCTGGGGGGTTGTTGTCCAGCACAGCATCACACACGCTGATTTTCAGGATGAAGGCACGCAGTAACTGCTCCACATGGGACAGCAGGGACTCAGAGCTGAGGAGGAGACAGAAGTTGTTACTGGCATGCAGCAAAGGCCTCAAGTTGCTTCCAGAATATCTCCCAGGGCTGGGTTTTGGATGCCACGGGCAAGCAGGAATGGAAACCTCACCTAATGGAAAGAAGAGGTGGCTGGGTGATCTCAAAGACAAATCTCTCCACGGGGTGGTGCTCTTTATCCAGGATTACAACCACAACTTTCTCCACATCGTTCTGCAGGAATCAAGACAGAAAAATCCCTTCCTTAATATGAGCTGTCTGCTTTCACATATTTGGATGCAGTGGGAGTACACTCTTGTTGTTGGGCCTGACAGCACAAGCCCTTATCCAAAACCTGAGTTCAGATTATTCTTAGCAATCAGAAAAAATGCTTTTGCAAAATCATCTCTTGCTGGGTGTTAAGCTGCCAGCTTGTGGCTAAGGCTGAGGGGGATGACATTCCTCTAGATCCTGTTACATAACTAAGGAGGAAATGCACAGCCATCTCACTGTGTCACTCAGAGGGGCACTGATGAAGTGAAGATACATTCAGACCATTGCCCAAACAGAGCAGCTTTGTACAACCACGATTTAAAACAGACCTAATTCCATTTTCTACATGTGCATTAAAATTATCTGTAAAGAGCAAGGCTTACAAAACGTTCCAGCAGCCTCTTGTAATGTTTCATCAGTCACACCCTTCTCTCACAAAACCTGGAGTCCAGACCTTCCTTTGCTTGCTGGTTCACAGCAAAGCATTCAAACTGTTCTGCTACAACGGGTGCTTAAACTGGGATGGATTGTAAAGCAGAATAGTCGGGTGATGTAACTGGAAATACACAGACATGTGTCCTTGTTTGGTAAATGAGACAAGCGAGGCAGGGTCTAACAGCCAGGAAAGGTTACGATGTTTTTAGTTTTGTTAGGAACTTTTCTCAGCTCCTATATTGTGTATGGTAAATTTGTAAACAAATGTTGCAGTTAAGGTAATATTTATGTTCTCTTACTTTCTATCAAATCCACTTGCAGTAGTTTTGCCCAGGTCCCTGGTCTAAGCTCACCTTCTCCAGCAGAGGCTTTACACAGTGCAGCGTGTCCTGGATGTACTGGTTCAACTCTGGGTGGCAGGACATCTGCAGCAAACACAGGGAAGAGTCAGAGTTTGATATGAGGCAGGACAATGCTAAAAGGGAAGATTTAAACAGAAGCACCAGTGTGTGTACAAGGCATTCAAGTCATGCTTTAAATCGTGCTGAGAAATGCTGAGTTGGCCATTCAAACCAGCAGTTCTTTCAGGGAAGGGTTAATCAGCTGAGGCAGGTCACTGCACCCACAGAGCTGTTGTGTATCTGGAATGTATATCCACAACAGCATATTGGGAATAGCATATTCCAACCATCTCTGCTTCCCAGGAAATGCTTTCCTGCTTCCTCACTGCACAGAGCTGAGGCAGCCTTTTGCTACTGCTGTCCATGACCTGCTTGTTCCAGGAGTATTTGCTGTATCCTCAGCCACAGGGCTGTTCCCTCTCATGACAAGAACTATGCTCTCCTCAAAAATAAGCCTATATATTAAACAATCACTTCCAGAGTGTAGGTTTGGTCTGGTGAGTGTTGACTGATCCTTGCTATTTTGCTTGTCCATGTGTCTGTCAGCTTCCAGGAAAATCTCCTACCTGGACAGGTACATTGTATTTCTTCCTCTTCTGAAAGATCCCAATGGGGTAAACTTCTCTGACATACAAGATGAGGTGAACAGCCACTTCCAGGAATTCTGAAAGAACATCTGCAACCACTGAAAAACAGAAGTAAAGGATGCTGGAATAGAGTGTGGGAAAGTAAAGCAACACCATAGATTCAGGGGAGCTTTTTTTACAGGTATTTTTTTTCTGTATAAATTCCACCTGCCTCCTCTTAGCTGCAGAAAGTTTAAGGACAGAACAACCCCACAACAACACTCCCCCAAGCTCAGTGCCCAGGAGGAGCCACATGAGGACACCAGCTACAGCTCAGTACAACACATTACCTTGCCCAAAGTTCAGGTCCTGCCGTGTGAGAGTGGCCATCTTCCCCAGGCCCTGGAAGGAACCACAAAAGGAACAGTTATCCTCTGGCTCCTGTATTATTCCTCTAGTCAGTTCATGGAGCTGTACACCAGAAGACCCTGTGAGCCCACAGGGAGAGGTGTGAGCACCCCCCATAAGCACAGCACATCCTCAGGGATTACCAGCAGTGCTCACACCTCAGTGCTCACACCTCAGGATGAGAGATTATTCATAATTCAATTCCTGGGGTTTTCAGTCTCTCTCTTTCTGGGATACAGGAAACTTCAGACAAATAGTTTTTACTAACACAAGAAACACTGTCTTTAAAGCTTCATAGTACTTGTCTTTTCTAAGCCCTCCCTCCTACTATAACACAACAACTTCTCAGGGTTTTGGGTTTATTCTAACACCACCATGAACCATTGCTTGTCCAGGCTTGGAGCTAGATCTTCCACTGACACCACCACACAGGTTCTCATCTGCTGCCAACAGCTTCTGAGTTTCTCTCTGCAGTCCCAAGGAACCCAAACCCTGCAGAGCTGCATAATTAAGTCAATTTTGTCACACAGGATTATGGAATACCTCAGGTTGGAAGGCACCCATAAGGATCCTTGAGTTCAACTCCCTGCTCCTTGCAGGACCACCTAAAACTAAACTGTGTGACTTAGAGCATCATTCAGATGCTCCTTGAACTCTGACAGGCTTGGGCCATGACTGCATCCCTGGGGAGCCTGAAATTTGTGAGCTACAAAGGGCAGCACATTATTGTGACAATTTGAGTTTCATGTGCCAACAATCAAACAGCAGATGCTGGAGTTGAGCTTCCCTTCCACCAGCCTTCCATGCATAGCAGACTCCATGCCTTACACAATTTAAGCCACAGTGCACATAATCATCTATTAGAAACTTTAATTTCAGTATTTTATCCACACTCTCTGCATGCAAGCAACTTTGAACCATTAACAGCAGCACTGCTCATGAACTGCAGAGGTTCATGAACTGTAAATGCCTCTGGAGCACCCTGGCTCCACCAGTAACTCAGGTGTCCCACAAAGACTTTTTACAAACCACAGATATTCCAACCAGCTCTTTACACACTGATTTTCAAGCTGTTTCAGCTGCAACAAAACATGTTTTTCAGACCTTCAAAGAATTAGTTCAACCTGCACAAAACAGGGAGCTACTGTCATTCCCAGTTTTTTAGAAGTTATACCACTGTATACAAGGATTTTGTGGAATATTAGTGAACTGCTACACTAAATAAAATTAGGATAGTTAAGCATCTCTCCAGTACCCCAGTCACAGTGTCCGTCAAATTAATACAAAAGATCCATAGAGTACCATAAACAATCTGTGTTTTTAGAGGTTTAGGTTCACATCCTCACTTAAATGTCATGCCTCCTTAAAGAGAGGCCCAAGGGACTGGAAGGGATCCACCCTTCCACACAGTCACAAAGTGAACTAGGCACTACACGCTCAAGGACTGTGCAGGCTGGGGGATCCTGGAATCACAGAACACTTTGGGTTGGAAGGGACCTTAAAGCTCATCTTATTACAACACCCTGCCAGAGGAAGGGCCACCCTCCACTATTCCAGGCTGGTACAAACTCCATTCAACCCGGCTGTGGACATTCCAGGGATGGGCATATCAGGTAACTATAATCCACTGTCCTCCCCATGCCCATCAATCAGCAGAGCTCTCACACCAGCCCAGAACAGCCGGCACAGGCCACCCCAGCAGCTCCCTCTGAGACATGAATTTTCAAGAATTAAGGACTTTAGTTAAACTTGATATTGCTGAGGTGAGATAGACAAACTTCCCTCTATTAACAGAAGCCGGATTTAAGGAACTGATAAATCGTGAGGCCTGTTTATGTATCCTGACTAATCAATAGACTCCAAGAATACAATACAATCATAAATCAAACAGCCCTGGAA
>JBBMKD010000070.1:3028475-3039507 GCA_037834095.1 Argya squamiceps
GGCCCTGCCCCACGTGAGCGGCGGTCCCGGGGCTGCTGCAATGGAGCTGCCGGCCGTCAGCCTCAAGGTAGGGGCTCCCCGCTGTCCCCGGGGCTCGGGAGCGGGGCCGGGGGAGCGGGAGGGCGGCCGGGGGCTGCCGGGGTGGGCTGAGCCGCGGGCGCTGGGATCGGCCCTCCCTGGATCCCTCCTCTCCTCTCGCTTGTTCTCCAGCCGTACGCCTGGTCCAGATCCTGGCTGAGGCCCTGCTCCGAGCTGCGGAGCCCTCTGAGGAGGAAAAACTGAAGTTCCTGCTTTTTTTTTTATCACATGGGCAAAGGCTGCAGAAGTTCTGAGCGCCGTGAAGCCGAGTCGGGGGAGGTTTAGAGTGGATATCAGGAAAATGTTTTCCCCAGAGGGTGATCGGGCTGAACAGGCTCCCCAGGGCAGTGGTCACAGCACTAAGCCTTTCTGAGTTCAAGGAGCGTTTGGACAATGCTCTCAAGCACAGGGTGGAATTCTTGGGGTGTCTTGTGCAGGGCCAGGAGCTGGTGATCCTCATAGATCACTTCCAACTCAGTTTATTCTATGATTCTTGGTTAAACCCACCAGGTGATGACTCCAAAGTTTGTTCTTACTTGGGGGATATTGCTAAAGTGGCGAAGGACTGGGTGGAAAAAACAGCTGACTATTAACTAGTGTCCATGGGGGTTTCCAGCTCAGCTGACCAGAGCTAAGCCAAGATAAACACTGCACAAGATCCTGAGGAGACAAAGTTTTTGCTTGCCAGAAAAAGTATCTCAGAAAAATAAGCCCACTTACTTGGGTGTTATCATCTGATAGATAACTGCAATTGCTTCTCTGCTGGGGAAGGCAGGCTCCACTTGAGGGCACTTTGGAAATTTCAGTGAATGTCTGATAACCAGAGAAAGGACATATAAGAGACTTTGTGGGTTCCCAAGATTTAACCAGTTATGTTACATTTTTCACTTCTTGAAGCAGAAGCACTTCCTTGCTGACAAGCCAGTGGATGTCAAAATCACACTTTGTTGCTTTGATGTTAATGTCTGATTCTGATGTCTTCTGTGCTACCAGACACGTGACATTTTTCCTCTATTTTTCTTTTTGTCTTTCACATTTTCAGAGCCCTGAGATTTCTAGGTGTGTGTGTCCTTTCCCAAACTTCACTACTTTGTGATTTCATTTAATACAGCATGGTTCAGGTACTTTCTTTAAGCTTTGCCCAGATAGTGAAAATGTCATGGATCACATCAGGTTTTTTTTTGCTGGTGATTTGTTAAGCTGTGAGCAGTGGCCTTGGACCAGGCTGCCTATGGGTTGGATGGGAGAATAGTATTATCTCAGTTACCATTATTAATTCAGCTTTGTACAGGACAGCTTTCATGTGGTTGTATTAATAAAGATTGGTGTTCATGTAATGATGAATACCCCTCTTACTAGTTCACCAAGAAAAGCAGCTTCCCTTGTTAGAGGCAAGTAAGCAAATGGATTTTTCAAGGCCTAGCATGTGGATTAAATTACATTCTGGAAACTAGCTGATACTTTGCTCTGACAAGTTTGGACTATTGTGTGATTCCCAGGGCACTAAGAAGATTAAAAGATCTTGCCTTCTGCTTTGTTTTTTAACTTGGTTTGATTTTTTTTTTTCCATGCTAAAACAACAGTGAAAACTAAGGACATTTAATTAAAAAGTTTGCCAACACAGAATACATGTTCTACTATGGGAAATGGACAACAAAACTAAAATGTTGCCTTTCTTCTCTTGTTTCAGACAACCATTCCCCAGTCTCTCACTAGATAAGCATGAGTTTGTCCTGGGCAAACTGTTTTCAGCATTAAGAAATCCCTTGTTGTCAAGTCTGCCAGTTCTGCAAAGACAGGAATAGGGAGTTAATAGTTGTGGCTACACTTCATACTGTTCCTCAATTAGGGTCTGATTCCCTGGAAAATACCACAAAGGTGGGGAAGATTCTTAGTCAGAAGGGGCCTGGAACACACACTGCTACTCATTGGCATGATCTGCTTACTGGTTCTGTGAGATTATAAAGATGAGCCTTGTGATAGAAGTAGTTCCAAGAAAGCTGCATGACTGAGCTGTGTTTGTGCCAGAATGTAGCAGTATTTTAGCCTCGGGGTGTCTCTTAAAGCTCCTTGCAGAGCTATGAAATTAATGTAGCAGGCTTTGCTTTGGGCTGGGTGGGGAACATTCCCACTGAACAGGATCTGCTGGCTGGGTTCTGACAGCCATGCTCAGCAAAACAGGGGGAGGCAGCACAGCCACACTTGTGCCATGCCAGCCTGACACCTGGATTATTGCAATAACCCTGCAGAGCCTCCAAAGACAACGTTTGTCTTTGATCAGGCCTAGACAATGCCCTGCAATCCAGCTGCCTGGAAACACACACATTTTGTGCTTAGGCATTTTTAAATGCTAAGTCACAGAATCAAGGAATAATAGAGATGTCTGTATGTCATGTGATGAAACCTTGTGATCAAACTGCAAAGTTAGATCAAATAGCTCAATTCAAAAATCAGCTGAGTTTTAAAATAAGAACAGAGCCATGGCAGCCCCATTGGATATTCTGTCCCACTGCTTAAGCACTCTCATTATTATCACTCTGTTATAATAATGAGGAGCATCCTCACAGGTGGCCACTCAGATCCATATTTTGGTTTTGTGTGTTCTCAGGTGAATGTCACTCACAGAGTAGGTGAGCTCACTCTAAAATAAAAAAAATAAGTAAGTAAAAATAGAAATTTAGATACATCAAGAAAATAATTGTAATTTGGAACTGTTTCATTTTTAACTTCAACCTTGTGCTAAGTTCTGTGCTGAAGCATGTTTAAAGGAGTTCTATTCCAAAGAGTTTCCCATTAATGAGACCCTGGCAGACCTAGGCTCTTTTTATGCTTGGCAATTAGTTCCATCACATGCTGAGATTTGCAAAGGAGGTAGGAATTCTCCTTAGCTCTCCCCAGTTTCCAAAGGGATGCTTTTAATTACATGGCCATCCTTTTTCCCAGAAGAGATGGGGACAAAGGACCCACCTTTATTTTATGTTCTCACCACTAGTTCAAGTCTTAGGAGTTATTTTCTCAAAAGAAGAAATGTATGTCTGTCTTAGCTACACACTTAAGTCCTTGGACAGATGGAAAAATGTAAAATTCTTCTGCTGTCTTATCAGGAGACTGCCTGCAAATTAACCAACCTCACATAGTAACTGTAGTTTTTCATTAATACTATATTTTCTGTGTTAAAGCATACCAACACCACCAGCTAATTCCATAGTGTGCTGAAAAACTGTCAGGTAAATTGGACTTATAACTAAAAGGGGAATATCTTGGTTTTATTTCAGCAGTCACTCATAGTATCAGCCTCAGTTTACCTGAATTTATGCTGATGACTAAACATACTTCATAATTTAGTAACTGCAGTATTGATCTAGACAGCTTTTAAAAAAACCCACCCTGCCTAATTATGTTAACTGGTGAGCCTTGAGGGGTCTTGTGGGTATGTTAAATGCAATTAAATACTACCTAATTAAGAATTTTCCTGATGTTGTGATGGTCTCTTGAGCAAACACTATTTGCATGTCTCCATTCTTATCCAGGAGCATCTTGTATTTTACCAATGAGCAGTTTTTCCTCTGTGTCTGTGGTACAGTTTGGGAGAAGGGGAGGCCTGAGGGGTGGCGAAGCATTTTGTAAGTTTTCATGAACAATTAACAAATTAATCAATAAAAACCTGTCTAAGGGGTGTTGGAAGTTCCAGCAAAGTCCAGTGAGTGCTCAGTGCTGTGCTGGGGCACTGCAGTGGAGGAAGAGCAGGAAGTTATTTGCATTGTGGTGTCCCAGCAGAGCAGTGTGAGCCACAGGGGCTGGGCCACCCCTGTGCTTTCCTGGCTGTGCTTCACTTATGTCACAGCCTCACTCTCTTCTCCACCAACTAGTGTTGGTTTAAGTTAGAGCATGTTTTAAGTCAAGGAATCTAGCAGGGTGTCAGTGGATCTTAATTTCTTTTTTGTGTCTTAATGCTCCTGCATACAGCTTTCCTGTGTCCACTGAGTAACTCAGGCTTTTGCTACATACTCATTTCCCAATTTTCTTTTTTGTCCTTTGAGGGGGAGTGTGCTTCAGAGGGGTTTTGGTAATGGGGGTTTGCTTTTTTTAATACCAAGGCCAGCAGAAATGCCAATTTGAAGCCTTTCTCACAGCTAGGAAAGAATGAAAGTGTGCCTGTAACCCGTGGATCCTCTGATAGGTCCAGGCTTCAGCCTTTTAGTGAGGCTGTTAATAGAGCCTGTCTTCCATATTCTTGTTTTCACAAATGTTTAGAGAGCAAATATAAGTGATCTCCCTTTGCTGGAGTCACCAGCAGGCTGTAGATGTAGAAAAAGCATGAAGTGATGTATTGTTGTTCCCATTTTGAATAAACATGTAGGGTATGTTTCCTTGGTTACAAAAATGGCAAGTGGTGGTGAAGAGAATCCTTGTGTCACTTAGTACAATACAGTCCTTTCTTCTTGGATTTGTACCATTAAGCATGAGGACCAGGATCATTAAGGACACGTGGAAAGTACAGGATTTGTGACAGCATTATCTCACTGCTACTCAGGGCACTGTTGGCATTTGGACCTGGTGGCTTCCCTGGGAGTGAAAAGAGCTGTGTGCTCTGGCAGGATCAGGTTCACAGAGTCCTGGAAGAAGCCTTCAGGTCTGTTAATACTGCAGTGAGGTTGGACCACTGCTCTAAACAGACTGGAAGGAGGTAAAAGGAGGATTTGCTGAGGACTGGAGTGAAATTGTGGGAGCTGCAGGCATGGCTATCCATGGGCTTCTTGGTGATGAGATGCCAGACTGGTCATGTATAAACTGTGCCAGCACAGTGTGAATCAGTTTGCCTCGGTTTCTGTGCAAACTCTTCTGGAGTTCCAAAATTAATAACCCATTTAGAAAAGGCCAAGTGGTCCCTGAATCAGCTGTCAACAGAGATGACAAAAATGAACGACTACAGTGTAGCACCACAGGAAACACTCAGCAGCAGATGTGCAGAAAAAAACCTTTGTTTTTTGCTGTCCCAATTGCCTCACCATCTTTCTGCACTAGTTCATGGGTCCAGGCCACTCTTCCACCCATCCCTTGGTGCTGTTTCACATTGATCCTCCCAGAGTTCTCCCAACATGCTGACCTGTCTTCCTGTTTTGTTTTTTTCATAGGCTATCATTCTGGTACATTGGCTGCTCACAGTGTGGTGAGTGATCAGTGTCTAGCCTGGGGGAGAAGAGGGGATTCCTTCAAACTAGGGATGGGATGTTCCCTGGGAATCAGCACTCCCTGTTTCTGCCTGTGTGCAAGAAGATCCTAAATCTGAGGTGTTTGTAAGGGAACAGGGACAAAACCAAACTGGTGCAGGCTTATTGTGAATGTGATCTGTTTTGCTTTTTGTTTTTGGTCTCATTTGGCAGGGGATGCATGAGTTACATGTTGCCATCCTCCTATGCCTGGGGGAATTTCAGTGTCCTTGCAGTGGGGATCTGGGCCATTGTGCAGCGAGATTCCCTTGATGCCATAACCATGGTGAGTGTAAGAGTATTGGTCTCCCCCAGGCTGCTCAGGAAGAGGGTGGAGGGCAGAGTCTTTGGGCTAGTGATGATTTTCAGCTGTTCCCAACACAGCAGTTCCCTGTTTGGTTGGCTTTCCGGTTTTTTTTAAGAGAACATATAAGTCTATGAGCTCTGTAAACCATGGTGAGAAGCATTCACATCAATTATTTTTCTTCTCAGAAATGAGACATATTTGAGAATCATATTTGATTCTTCTGGTTTTTACCTGCTGTTGTGACTTGTAATGGCAGATGAGGACTCAAAGCATTTAATATGCTTGAGTTGGAGGGGCTTTGTAAAACCCTTTTCTGAACATTGAATAGATTGGCAAACCAAAATAAACAATTCCAGAATATATTATGAGAAGATATCTGACAGGAAAAGGCCTGAAATACAAGATCATTCATCTAGGAGTATCTGTCTGCCTGGGGCAGTACCAAGAGGGCTGTGTGATACTGGGGTAAAGGAGGATTGTGCAACACAGATCTTGCAGGAAGCAGATGCTGACTGTTACTGTCAGTGGTTAAACCCTTGTTCTGCTCATGTCCCATTCTCTGTCCTTGTTTCCAGTTCTTGACTGGGCTGCTGCTCACAGTCCTCACAGACATCATTCACATCTCTATCTTCTACCCTTCCCACGACTTCCTCAGCGATGCCAAGCGTTTCAGTATAGGCATGGCCATCTTCAGCCTCCTCCTCAAACCGCTGTCCTGCTACTTGGTGTACCGGATGTACCGGGAGCGCGGAGGAGAGTACACCTTCAACATAGGTAGGATGCTTTTTCTGCTTCCGTGTCAGAGTGGGCCCCCTCCCCAGGACTGCCTTGCACTTTGGACCCTTCAGCCTGAGCTCTGTGCAACTGGGTTCTGCTCTCCTTTCCAGGCAGACAGGGTGCTTGCTCTTTTTGCTTGTGTTTGCTCTCCCATTTTGTCATTCTGGTGTGTCTTTGGCCTTACATTCATATTCTTTCTCTCTCTCCTTGCAGACTTGAAGTTTTTGACAGCCATTTTGCTCACAATGGTGTTGAGAGGCTTTTCCTCTCTTCCTCCTCCTGCATTTGTGTGTGTTTGTTGGAAACTTTTGGGTGTCCTTTCTTTGTCAACCCTTTCTTTCTACCCTTCTGGGGGAGAGTAGAGGCAGTATTTCCTCTGGCTGGATTATGAACAAGAGGGAAATAAAGCTGGATTTCTAACTCCATGCTTTATGTGGGCCTCACATGTCCTATTTACCTTGATTGCTTTGGTCTTTGTTCCTCACTTGGAAAATGGGGCTAATGTTTACCTGATGGGAGTTAGTTTGCAGACATTTAACTTTTCCCCTGGTTGTATTTGATAATGATAATGTGGAAAATTTGCCAGAGAGGATGGGCTGTGGCTAGGTGTTCTGGGTCTTGGTGAGCTTTGCAAGCATTCCTGGTACATGCCTGGGCAGCTGCCAGGGATTGATTGTTTGCCAGGGATTGTTGCTTGAATTCATGCTGGCAAAACCTGCAGCCTGTCATAGTTCTGTTTGTCATCCTAAGAATGCTGTGCAGGACAAAAGATGGTGTACCTGCATTACAGTGTCTGGAAGCTGTCTCTTATTCTGCTTTGGTGGCAGCAAAGATCACACTCCTGTGAAAAGAGGAGTTACACTCCTGTGTAAACCTGCAGAGGAGGGGAAACCATGGCTTTGGGCACTGTGTGGTATTTGCACCTCTCTGCTAGTGGAGTGTGGATGTCATCTCTGCCAGCTACTTGTGAAAATCCAGATGGATAGGTCTCACCTAGGTCAGGAGGCATGTAAGTCACATGCAGTGCCTTTTTTTGTGTCATTTTTTATTAGCTGCTCACTGTGCTTGTCACTGGGATTCAACATGTGTATCCCATAGAAAGTATAGGTTGAACTCCTCATCAATTGAGGAGTTCATCTCTTTGCTTGGAATTTGGCACCACTTCTTTTCAACCACACTATCCCAAACTGAGAGTCTCCTCTCAGGCACAGATGGGAATTCAGACACTTTATAGTTTCATGTCTTCTCCTGAACTGTCTTTCTTACAAGATTTTCAGTATTGTGTGTAGTTTTGTGCTGAATGTGCTTGACAAATTTCCTCTCATTTTTCTGCTATCTGGCTTTTTCTTTTGAACCCAGCAGTGTTGAAATTTTCTCACCTTTTCTGTCTTGTTTTCCTCTACATGAAGTCCCTGTTTGTTGCTTGGGAACATCTTTGCTTCTTAGAACAAATCCCTCATAGTCTGGTGGCTACCTGTGATTTAGGTTGCTTTCTCCCATGGCAAATGCATGACCCATAGATAAAGAGCTGTCCATGCACATTCTCTGCCTCCTCTTTCCCTGCTCATCCCCCGGACAGTAACATGATTTTACACAGACAAATTGTTCATAGTGCAGTTAGGAGCACTGGTGGATTCAAATTTTGTGCTGCATTTGAGGCATAGCTGCATTGTTGGGAAGAGTGGTTCATGGATGTGTCATGCCTTTAAATCTGTGCTGTTAGCTAGCCACAGTTCCTGCAGCTTCTGGCTCTGTTCATTTTCCCATGAGTTCTCATACATTTTATCTTGCTGAAATACACTGCTACAGGAACCTGTTGTGCTGCTATGGGGTATTGTGGGTCTTGCTTTCCACACAGCCACGTGGCTACTAAGAGAGAGGTTCTCAAGGAAAGAATAGGCATGTTGGAAGGATGACTTTTCTTACCTGTTTAGTGAGGATCACAAGCCACAGGTGCTGGGAGTTGGTAAAATGTGTGCTCCTGAGCTGTTGGTTTCTTCTAGAGCATTCAGTTCTTGTGCTTTTGCCTTTGTGCCAAGCTTGTTCTCTCCCATCTCCACTCAGGTGTCCCCAGTGCGGGCCAGGACCGCAGCAGCTACGAGCCCATTGACCAGCCCAACGAGCCTCCCCAGTGGCCTTCCTCCAGCAAGGCAGCCCAGCCTCCCTACTGAGGGCCCTGCCCTGAGCACAGACACTGCCCTCACCCAGCTGAGCCTTCCACTCTGCCCATGGAGCAGCACCTGCTGCTGGGAAAACAGGAGAAGATCTTGGTATTTCTTTTGCCTGCCTAAAGGTTAGGCAGATGGGTTCTGCAGTAAGTCCAGAAGATCTTGGAGGTGTCATGTTAAGCACTGTGTGACTCATTGTAATCCCAGTACTCTCCTTTCCTCCCTCCTCTGTACCTGTGACTGGGTGCACCTTCTGCAGGCTTACAGTCTTTCATTGTGCTTCCTCTTTGTTATAGGAGAACCACTCAAAGTACTCCTGGAAAACCAATTTAAAAGGCTTATGGACTGCCCTAAAACAATACAGTGTAGCCTGATTTTATGCACATATATTTCCAGGAAACATCTGGGAGTTCTCAGGAGCTGTTTTTGATGGCATTATTTAACCTGTTGTGCTCCTGGTATCTGGTATTGGGTTTTATTAACGGATGCTTTTATGCAAGTTGAATGTCCTTCAGGATACTTAAAATGACTGTTGAATGTAGATTATAGATCCTTTGTGCCTTGGAATATACTTCTGCCTTCAGCTGCTTGTTTTAACAGAACTTGAAATGTTACATTTTTCTAAGAAAACTATAAAATTAACACAGTTTTTCTGTGTTAGAAAAAGTTACACTGGTCACTTATGTCTCATTTGAAAATGTAGCTTTTCCTCAGGGCTTGGGACTGTAGCCAGGCAGTCTGGGAGGGTCACTGTGGGGGAAGGTCTACAGGGCTCTCTGATGGCTTTTAATCTAAGCTTTACTCTGAGAAGTAGAAGATACTGCATATAATTGTGTGGGTTGGGAAGAAGGGCTAGTAAAACGGGGATTGAGGAAAGATGGACTTACTTACACTGTAGATGTCAGTTCCATTGGGTGTGACAAACTAGAGACTCTGTTGTTATGCGTGATAAATCCATCCTGCTGTGGCCTTCAGGTAAGATTCTAAAAAAAGAAAATCAAACAAACAAACAAATTTCAACAGGATTCATTTACAGAAGAAAATGAGTATGTTAGCTTTGGCAGAATTCTAGTGCTAGGAAGATGGGTATTTTCCTGAAGCAAGTTCATTTTCAAAGTTTCTATCTGTTATTTTACAACTGCATTTCTCTTGACAAGACCTGCTGCTGCGTTGATTCTTCAGTAACCAAGACCCCTGTTGACTTTGCTCTAATCTCCAGAAGCATGTCATTTGTATTTTTAAAACCAAGCAGTTTTCTCCCAACTTTGATCCCTTCAAATGTAAGCTTCCTCTACTCTGCTGCACAAGCACTGCAGTGACCTTTTGGTGTACCTGAACCAAGCACATGGTAAATGCAGTAGAAGTGTTGTGCATTCTTTCTATAGGCTTTACATACAAAAGGGCACAAGAATAAGAATTGGTCTGTTTTTGTGGTTAGATGGCAAAGAAGGAAAGAGTAGGCAGAAATTGCTGGGGCTTGTGGAGTTCCAGAGCTTTTATGCGAATGGGTTTTTTCAGCTCTTCAGAACTGTACAGTGACAGCACAGATCCCTGAATAGGACATTTAAATGCTCAGGTTTTTTTTTTTAACTAGACCCATGGACTGTTGTGGACCACAGACTGAAAACCACTGCTTTGAATGTTGTGGGGTTTGGGTGTTGGTAGAATCAGTTATATCTGGGGAGGCCTTCCCAGATGATGTACATTAGAAATACCCATCTAGCTGATCTGTCATGCATTTTTTGTGGAAAATTTGGTACATTTGGGAGCTTTGGGAAGCAGAGCAAGGCACAAGTAACACTCACAGTGCCTCAAGGATACCTGTTTTGGGCAGTAAATCGAAGGTGATGCTAAAAACACACACCTCTCCTGGCTGAGGAGGAAGAGAGTGTATGTACCTGGTTCAGGAGGGCGTGAGGGGATTCATGGAGCTGCTGTACCAGAGCACGGCCTCGCTGGCTTCACGGTGGGGCTCTCGTGGGGTCTCAGCGAGATCTCCTCACCCAGAGAGGTGCGATGCTCTATTCAGCTGTTTTTGCTTTGTTTTTTAAAGTCCTGCTGTGCCCGGGGTTTTGGTGGTGAAGCGGGCAGCCTCCCCAGGGTTTCGCTTAGCCCGGCCAGGACAGGTGCCTCCCTCAACGCTGGCGGGTTCGGGTCCGGGGGAGGAGGTGAAGGGGACGACGTGGCGCCTGTCCTGAGGCGCCGCCTTGACAAGCACGGCTCCCGCCCGGGACGAACCCCCCTCTCCCCGACCGAGCCCCGGCTTTAATTAGCCATGGCCCAGAGCGGCTTTCCCTGGCCATCTGTAGCCCCGGTCACCGACCTAATCACGGGGATAAGCTGCTTATGGAGCCCCACCTGGAGCGGGCGCGGGGCGCGGGCGCTGAGGGACCGAGGGTGGCTGGCGCTGGCGCTGGCGCTGAGGGGACCGAGAGGGTGGTTGGCTCTGAGGGGGCCGAGGGTGGCTGGCGCTGAGGGGACCGAGAGGGTGG
>JBBMKD010000070.1:3039607-3069231 GCA_037834095.1 Argya squamiceps
GAGGGTGGTTGGCGCTGAGGGGCCGAGGGGCGCTGACGGACCGAGGGGTGGCTGGCTCTGAGGGGGCCGAGAGGGTGGCTGGCGCTGAGGGGGCCGAGGGTGGCTGGCGCTGAGGGGGCCGAGGGTGGCTGGCGCTGAGGGGGCCGAGGGTGGTTGGCGCTGAGGGGGCCGAGGGTGGCTGTCGCCGCGAAGGAGGTGCCGGCTCAGACTCAACGTGTGGTCAGTCCCCGGGGCCCAGCAGTGCAGCCTCTCGGAGTGGGTAAGTGGAGCCGTCGGGGTGTTGCTGAGCGAAGTCTGAGCCCTAAGCGAGGAGGTTCTTGTTCCCATTACGGCCCGCTGGGACGCTGGCGGGTGTTTGGGTGGCGGCACTGGGGAGGGAAGAGCACGTGTGCTGGCTGTTGGTCTCCCAGGCCATGTGATGCGGTGGCAGCCGTGGTTTGTTTGGTTTGTAACGCTGAGCAGTGTTTGGGGAAAACCTGCTTTCTAAGGCAGCTGAAGTGTGATCTCAGAGTAATCACGGCCCCCTGCTTGGAATATGCAATGGATCAGCCTTGGCCTGCAGGGATGGGGAAATAAGTACTGTGTGTGCAGCGCAAAGGTGTTTATTATGGGTCTGGCGTTGTTACTGTATTGCTGAAATGGCATTTGCTTGAGAGAGCTTGATTTACTTTTAATGAACTGTGCTATTTGTTTCCTTTTGCTTATAACAACAACTTGATCATCTTAATTTTTATTAGCTTAATTGAATTTGTTTCAGGTTTTAAGGCATTAGTGGGTTGCTGCAAAGTGTGTATATAGTAAGCATACATTGAATGTTTTAGTTGGAATCATAAAAGCTAATATAAAATCCATTGGTCATGGAGTTTGCAGTTGATAAAATGTGCAGTTTGCCTTACCTATCTCTTTTGGCCTCAGAAGAAGTTTTAAAAATTAGCTTCATTAAATCTTGTTGTGAATGAGATTAACCCTGCTGCTTAAAAGCTGTTATGTTAAAGTCCTGAATAGCAATTTCAGAAGGCAAACAAACATGGTTTTTGATAGGATGCTATTTCTTCCAGATCTCAATGAGACTGAAATTAGGAAGGAGTGAGGTGAAGGGCACCACCTGAAATAACCATGGTGATGTGCTGGGAACTTGGTACCTAGCACAGAGAACTGAAATGGAAAGCTAAAAAAAATCACAAGTTATCAAGATAATAGATTATTGTCAAGAAAATAGATTATTGTCAAGAAGATAGATCATGTCCAGATTCTTGAGCATAAGGTAGTCCAGAGCCAGGTTTTGGGTGCTCACAGAGCGAAACAACACTGAAAAACATGGTGGGTTTATGTCCTTTTGCGATTTAAATCCTTTGTAACACCCTTTTGTGATACTTTGCTTGTTGATTGGATATTTCTGGGATGCAAGGAGTGCTTCCATGGAACACCAGTCCACTGCATTTTGTGGTTATACTTCATGCAGTGATAGGCACCCTAAGGAAGGCAGCTGTGCTTTGTCTGTTCACTCTGTAGTTGCCAACTTCAACTTGTCTGGAAAAAATAATGGGATCTTTCCGTTCATGGCACCCTCGGTGATATATGAAAGGCAGTAACAGCAGTTCCCAGGGATAATTGCAACACGGCCTGACTGTCTCCTGCTGCTTTAGGAACTGTGTTTGCTCCCCAGATTGTGGTGATTACTGAAGGAGTTTGCATGTGAGAGGGAAAAATGAGCTGTTACAAACAGGGACGACTGAGCCTCAAATGCTCTCTTAGAAGAGAAAGAAATAAACACAGCTTGGAAACAGTGCAATTTGACAGGGGGCTTTCTGGGATTAGAGTGTGTTTGAAAAAGACAATGGGCATTGATTTCGTTGCTGTCTCTTCCCAGATTGACTAGGGGGTTTTAAGATGATAGAGATGTGTGTGTCTTTATACAATACCATTTTCATTTTTTAAAAGTGAGGTGGGAAAGAATGGTGGTTAGAATGACAGTGATTGACAACTCGCTTTTAAAATCCAAGGGAATAAAACCACAGTCCTCTCAAATTGCACTTACCTATTAGCAGCAATTTAAGAATCCATTTTCAGCATGAGTGTTACATGTATAACCATCAGACTTAGTGGCTAGACTGCAAAGTAGGTCTCTCAGCTGTGCTGTAAGTCTTCCAGATTAGGGGACAGTGTGGCTTTTATGGATATGTAGACATGGTTTCATCCTTTTGTGTGGACAAGAAGAAATAAGTCTGTGTACCCTTGAACCTTTGCGGGGCTGTAGCATGATGTGTGAACAAATTTTCACTTGTAAAGCAGTTAAAGAGGACTTCAAATCAAGGCCCTACCTTTCCTACAGGCCCTGGAGAAAATATGAGTGTGGAGGAGATCTGAGTTGGATTTCCCATCAGTGTTGAGGAGTAAGGGTTGTACGCCAGCTGGAACCATGTTGCTCTGACTTCTGTGGAAACATTTTTGTTAGACCTGTTGTTGGTCAGTGTCATGTAGATCTGGTGGAATGTAAAGCATCCAGTAAAAACTGCTACTCTCTTTGTCTTGGCAGTGGGATAATTCAGCCTTGCTAGCAACAAAGTCTTTCTGAGGCTGCAGGTGTATAATGCTGCAAGTCTTTGTTTTCCAGGTTTTTTACTGAGAACTGAATCTGTCCTTTTCAGTCATTCCTGCTCTGCCAGATATGATTGTCTGCTGAAAAACAGGAAGAGAGTAGTGTCCATAACACTTTCAGGACTGAGGCTAGTGGATCAGAGACAAAAAATTCTCAAGGAAAGTACCCAAAGGCTTTGGCAAACTAGGCAAGATGAGATAGGAAATACGTACAGTCCTTAGCTTATATTTCTTCTTCTTTTTCTTCAGAGCAAAGAAACATTCAGAAGAACGTGAATTTCAGTCTGTATTTGGGCACTAGAAGTCGAGTAGACATTTCTCATCCCTGGCCTGAGGCTGCAGAATTTGGTGTAAGCCTAGAGACAGCAGCACAGGGCTGGCTGTGCACCACACCTCTGTCAGATGGGAGGAGATCCCAGTCTCAGACAGACTAACCTCTCCTGCCCTTCTCAGCCATTCCTGGACACTGCCAGCCAGTTCTCCAGTTCCTGCTTGCTGCAGCAGAGTAATCTGTGCTCTGGGCTGCAGCAGCACAGCTCTAAGTGTGTGGTTCATTGAGTCCCCATCTTTCTGCATCACTGCTCCCTGCTGTGAATCTCCCCCAGAGGCACTGGCACCTTGAGGCTTGTGTTTTGGAAGGGAGGAGTGAGAGTATTGACTTTCCTCAATAACTCCATCAGGAAGCAAAGGCAGCTAGTAGCTGCTCCATACCCTCTGCTCACCATCACTTTTCAGAAAGAAGGAACAAGAACTGTGACTATCTGTCACACTGTGACTATCTATCTCACCACTAACTGTGGTGGAAAACCAACAGGATCAGCCTTCTGCTGCTTCTTGTAAGGATCCAGTGAACCCTTTACTGGTCAATGCACATTTGTCATCTCGTGCTGCAGATTCCCCTCTTAGGCATGAATTAAAATTTAGCTCCTTCTTTAAGGAGCTCAAGTGAAAGTGTGAATGCTTGTCACAGTTCAGGCCTGACCCTGGGATATCTTGATCCATCTGATTTGGAGTCTTCTTTTGCAATCCTCACAGATTTCTGCTAGCTTGTACTGTTCAGTCCAGAGGGTTAAGCAAGAAAGTGCTTTGATGGGGATATCGGGTTCCCTCCCTCTGGAGCCCAAGTCCTCTCCAGTCGTTGGCCATTCATGCTTTGCTCCTGATGATTTAGGTCCCAGTATCCTAACCATGGGAGAACAGCTAGCTACAGCAAAAACCAGTGCTGCTCAGGCAAGATTGAAATGGGGTGTCCCATTTGCTAAAGACTGGAGTCTTGATGCAGTGACAAGGTTCAGTCCTGCTGAGCCTCTCTCTATCTCTCACAGATACAGATACATTGGCTCAAACACATGGAGAACCAGAATTTCAGGTGGCATCCAGCCACAAACCCTTGTTTCTGGAGTGGGCTCTGGCAGGCCAGTGGATACAGGAGCAGATTCCTCCTTCAGTTGCTCCCCTTTCTTCAGATGCCAGTCCCTGGTAAAGCCATCTCTGGCAACTGGTAGTCTTTATGTTCACAGAAAAAGTCATTCTCCTGAAGAGGTAGTTAAAGGAGAACAGACATCTAATGGGGCATCTCCATGTGTTGAGTCTTGGAGGAAAGACCTTTCAGCCAGTCTGGATCCAGGGGGTCTGCAGGTGTTACTGGAGACAGATTTGTGGGGGGCTCAGATGGATGTTGGTGTAGCCATATGTGGGACTCCTACAGAAGTGTGTGTGAGCATCGCTTCTCATCCTGGAGGTAAAGAGTGTAGACCAGGCCAGCAGCTTAGTGTTAAATCTCTAGAAGTCAACAACTCTCATGTTAAGTGCAGCCAAGGGTCAGAAGAGGTGTGTGACTCCAGACCACGAGCAGCCAGAAGAACAGCTGCAGTGGGCAGCAGCCAGTCCAATCCTTTGGGTACAGCAGCTGAAGAAGGCTTTAATGAACATTCTCATGTAGATTGTATGAACATGAGCAGAGAAGGAGGGAGAAACAAATACTCCTACCAAAGCAGCCAGAGGAATTTGGAAGCCAGTGGCAATCTCAAGGAGTCTGAAGAATGTTCTGTAGAAAGGAATGCCAAAGAGCAACGGTGCTGTGAAGAAAGGAGCCAGACACAGGAAACTGTGCCCAGAGAGGTGAGGGTATGCTCACTGTGAAGCATCTCTGTTCACAGGTATTACTTGTGCTTGTTTCTGCCACTTGCTAGAGGTGCAGAGTTGAGGTACAAGTGATGGGGATGCTTGTCCTATAGTTTTTTCTTGTCACTGAATAGCCACAATCTTATCTCTTACAGTCCTTCTTCATCTCAGCATATGCATCTTTCCATCTCACATGCTTCTTCCTAGAGACCAGCTTGTCAACTTGGTTGTTTTGGGAATGTAAACACCTGTTTATATTCTGTGATCTGCGTGCCAAGGAAAAGCATTAAACTGGTTTTTACACTGCACATTGTTGCAGGGCACTGAGATTTCAGGCTTTTTGTGCCTTTTCATGACTGAAGTAGGTAAGAATATTCACAGAGCAATGGTGTGGGAGCAGTGTCCAAGGTATCCCACATAATACAGGACCTTGAGGCAGTCCTGCTCTGGTCTCCATCCAAAATGACATGTGCCACAAAGACAAATTCTTCAACAGAGTGGAGCAGTGTGAAAATTGTGAATTACTGTCTCTTGTCTGTTTGCAGATCTCAGAGAGCAGCTTCTGGTCATTGAAGGTGAATGACCAAAGGTAAAAAGACTCTGTGTTTTAAGTATGAGTGTGCTGGTAGTTAACAGAGG
The DNA here is from genome assembly GCA_037834095.1 of Argya squamiceps. NCBI lineage: Eukaryota > Metazoa > Chordata > Aves > Passeriformes > Leiothrichidae > Argya > Argya squamiceps. The sequence goes on from JBBMKD010000070.1 coordinate 3,044,969, forward strand.
AGCACTTCTGGAAAGTGGCTAAGGAGCCATGTCCCTAGGAACACTTGGGTTTAGGACTTAGCCTACATTAATCTGCATCCGCTTCTTTTCAAAGGTTTGTCATTTAGAATGGAGCATGATCTAAAAAAATAATTGCTGTATCTTTTCAATGCTGTCTTCTAAATTCAGCCTTGGTTGTTGCTAGCAATGAAGAAGTGTTGGTACCATCAGTGCTACTCTTCAGTGCAGCAAATTCCAGTGTGCTCACTGCACAGTTAGGGAAGATCAAGAGCTAGACTTATCCATGAGGTGGAATTCAAATTTGTGGACAAGATGTGAATGAGATTGCTACCAGTTTAGCAACAGTGATTCCTTAATTTGGTGTGAGATTGCATGTTTTCCGTTCTTTAGAGAATGACTGAAATAACCTCATTACAACTTGATGGCTGAACTCTGATTGCCACCTCCTGGCTGGTTTAACTTTCCTTTCTATTAACAGGAACTCAGCTCTGTTTTTTGTTTTTAAGTTTCTGGCACTTGTGTGACAAACAAATCCTAACAAGGTGTTTCCAAGCCTGGAGGAGACGTACTCTTTGGAAGAGAGCAGCCAGGCAGCTTTACAAACACCAGCTGCTTCAGGAGGGCTTTGGTGCTCTGCAGTGGACTGTGCACCAAAGGAAGACACAACTGGAGGTGGCCCAGCAGAGACATGCTTCAACTCTGCTAGCTGCCAGCTTTCAGAGGGTGAGCACTGGCTGGGGACAGTGGTGCCATGAGCTTTGTGCTGTGCAGTCAGAGAAGGCACAAAGCCTGCTTGGACTGGGAGGAGGAAGGGGTGCCCTGTGTGAAATTCAGTGGTGTAGACCCTGGTACCAATACTCTGTCTGCAGTTTGTTCTGATCATGTGGTTTCTCCTTCAGTGGAAGGAAGCTGTGGCAAAACAGAGAAAGAAGGAAGCTCTGCAGCCTGAGCCTTGCTCCTATACCCAAAGTTCATCAGCAAGGATTTTTGGAGAAGGAAAATTAGGAACTATGACAACCTCAGCTCAGTATCAGCTTGCAACAGGATACTCAAAGGAGGCAGAACAGGCTTATAGGTAAGCATTCTCTTTCTATTATCTTGGGTAAAGGGAGGTTTACAAACACAGGGAAATTTTTTTTCTCAAATGATGGCAGTCTTGTTTCCATGTCCTTGAATGTATTGCTATGGATAAACATTGCAAGAATTAGTAGTCTAGTGTTAAGAACTAAACAATCCTATTTCAGAGCTTCTGTGCACCAGTGTTTGCAGTCTGATTTGAGTGTCTGACAGAAATATTCCTGTACTAATTCTTGGCTTCAGCATGTGTGATACAGGTGTACAGGTGTAAATGAGGTTGGAGTGAGGCAATACTACAGTCTCTAGCAGTAGTTTCAGAGGTGTTGAAAGAAATGCCTTTTGTTGAGGCTTCTAATTCTGAAGGCAGAAGAACAAGTTGAGGCAAAAAGAGAGAGGAAAGCCCCTTTCTGTTCTGTAAATGCCTCTTTGGTCAGCTGGATGTTAAGGCATGCCTGTGGCTCCTTCAGGATGGAGGGAGAGCTGTGGACACAGCTTCGTCGTGGGCAGAGAGGAAATGAGTTCTGCTGGAGAGCTGAAGCAATCAGAGATATAAGAAGGCTGGCTGGTAAGCACACATTCCATAGCCCTGGAACAGTATTCACTGTTTCACCAGCTTTTGTGGCTTGTGTCTAGTTGTTGCTTTGAGCTCTTGCAGAATGTGAGCCTGCAAGTAGCTGGGCCAGTATCTGTGATGGTGGAGGATGGCCACTCACCATGTCATACAAATTTTTCCTCAGTCCTTATATGAATTCAGGTGCAGCATGTGCTGCTCCAGCAATGTGAGCTGCCTTCCTTAAGTGTCCTTCCTCTGACAGCTTGGAGTTAAGCCAGGGAATGTTTGCTGTGTGACACTAAGTTGTTTGAAGCTCTTCTGTTATTTCTCTTCCTGTCAATCTCCTCCTGCCCTGTGACACAGCAGCTTTCAGACTGTGGCGCCGGCAGAAGGAGCTGCTGAGCAAAGAGGAAGCCAGGCTTTTGGAAGCCCGTGCTCTGCTGGAAAAGAAGAAGCTACAAAACATTTTCTGGATGTGGCATTCTCGAAGCTGGGAAATGAAACAGATTCTAACACTGACAACTCAAATCCAAAGAAACTTGGTTTCCCGGTGAGTTGATGAGATCTGGTTTTCCTGTGAAAAATCTGTTCACTGTGAGAGTCCAAGGAATAACAGAGCCAACCCAGACAGTAATAGTTGTTCCATCTTAAAGCCATCTATTATTTTGTTTTAGAAGTTAATAAAGATGAAAGTAGGGTAGAAACATGAAAAGGAACTGATGTGGCCAGAGATGTTACAACTTGTCTCCTGTGCACTGCCAAAACTTTTTTGTCCTGACTTTTGATGTCCTGAAAGACCAAACCTGAGACCAGCCACTGTGCTCCTGTGCTCTAAGCACGACAGTGGCTTTTTACTGAAGTAAACAAATAGAAGCTCAGGGAACAGCTTCTGTGTGTCTGTCCTGAACTAAACCAAGCCTCAGGATGGCACATAAGCTTGTGTAAGTGTTTTTCAACATTTTCCTTTGGTATTCTCAGGTGCTTCAGCACATGGAAGGAGACTGTTGAGCAGAAGGCACTTGATAGGTGCAACCTGGCCCATCTCAGAGCAGTATCACTGAGGAGGCACTTCCAGCAGTGGGTTGAGATGCTGCAGGTCAGAGGAGTTGACAAGCAGGCAGCAGTGAACCTCTTCCTCCTACGATGGAAGCAGCATTATGGTGAGCAGATTGGGGTCTGTGCAGAATCTAAGTTTTAGAGGTGCTTAGGCTCCTTCTTCCTCCTCTTGTACACTGAAAACAGCCTGAAAACAGAGGGGCTCAGATGATACAGGATATGAACAAACCAGAGTGGGCAGAGGGCTGGTTCTGGGTGTGTCAATGAAGCTACAGGGAGGTTTGTCACTCTGCTTCATAAACCAAATATAAATTCTAAAACCTTGCTGAAAAGAAGCAATTTGAGGGTTGGGCTGGGCTGAGTTGTGTTGCCTTGAGAGAAACAATCTCTTGTTCCTTTGTGTAACTGGTTAAGGAGCAGTTGTAACTAGCTCAGTAGTTGACATGACTGTGACAAAGAGGCACGAAGGTCAGGCATCATGGACTGGAGAGAGACAGTTTCTGGAGAAAACCATCTACTCATTTGATGACCTCTGCCAAAATCTGAAGCTGCAGAGAGTATATCTGCTGTGGAAAACAAGGCTGTGTGAGCATCACAAAGCTGAGTAAGTGCCGAAGAGCCAGACCCTGGAGCCCTGTTCCCATTAGTAGTGTCCACTTCACTTTCTGAACCTTTAGCAAGAACCCCTTTTACCCTGTCTATTGTCCTTCATGTCTGTGCTAGTCACCCCCTGTGGTGTTCTTCTGTCAGTTTACTGTCTCATATCTTCTGTCTCAGTTCTTTCTCTCAGACTTTGGAGCAGTGTAAACTCAGAAAAACTCTGAAATTATGGCACCAAAAGTATCTCATGCTGAAGACAATTCAACAAAGTTCTAAGCACTTGCATAGAGCTGTCTATGAGGACCCTCTTGCCATGCTGTTTTCTGAGGACTTCTCAACATCATCTGGCTTTGACAGCAGTGCACCAGCTACTCTGACCTCTCAAAGCTCATTGGAAAAGGTGAGAAGGTCTTGGTACACCCAGACTGCTCTGGGGCATTAATTTGCTTGGATTTTTCAGGGAAAATTTCTATTTCAACATGATATTGTCATCAGCAAACTGTGCTCTAAAATTTAGTGCTGAATCTGTGGGGTCCTGAAGCTGAAATGAAATCCAAAAGTGTAAAGTCAATGCCCTCTGTTCCTTTTCTGGTTCATCATTTAGAGATGTGGGAAGGTGCTGAGCTAGTGAGTTTCCCTTCTATACTTGCTTCTGTTTGTGGCTGCAAGGTGGAAGGGATGAGATATAAAGAGCTTCCTCACTGAGACAGTGCCTATGCCCATTCCCCCTTTTCTCAGTATAGAAGTACATGTATATCTGCACTCAGTATGGAAATTACTAATATAGAAATAACTTTCCCATCACCTCACTCTGCAGAGGTGTCATGGCTAGCCTGCAGTTCCTCTGGATGCATTCTGGATTTGTCTGAACTCTGGATAAAAAAGAGAGTAAATGGCATGGTCAGAGGTGTTAGTGGAGTTCTTGCACTGTGAGGACACTCACCTCACAGCCTGTTCCTCCCTTCACACCTGCAGGAATGTGGTCTTAGTGACAGCAGCCAGCACAGCTTCTCCTCCCTTCTGACTGCTGAGGATGTCACACACGTGTCATGTCACAGTTCTTCCGTGCCCCTCCACCAGTGCACAGAGCTGCCAGCTGAGCTGGGTGGGGAGCTGTGCTTGCAGACCTCCTTCCCTGGAGCTGGGTGAGTTGGAGACTGGTTTTTTGGGATGCTGGTAGGAGTGACCCCTTGTTTGGACGGGCTGAATTCCTTCCTTCTGGATAATCCCTTATGTCGTGTCACACCATCCTTCCAGGAGACTTTATCTTCTTCTTTCTTTCCTTCCTCACTCAACTCCTTTGTATTGCAGAAGAAATGAGTTTGTGGGAAATGAGTTCCAGTCTTCAGTGCTGCAGAGTCCAGATAATAATTCACAGCCTCCTACAAGTTACTCTGCATGGGAAGAGGTGAGGCTAGAGAGTGTTGTGTAAAATGTAAATATTCAAGTGTTTTCTGCACATTCAAATTCAGCAAAGAGCCTTTGGGTTTCAATATCAGCATATAGAAGGTCTCACTGATATTTTGTCTTTTTTGTTCTCCCTCAAACAGAAGACTGGGGGGGATTGAGGTTTTTTTCCATTTGTCAGCTGAGTGGAAGTAGGGCAGGTGTCAGGGATTTGAAAGGGATGTGTTAGACCCTCATGTCTGGGTGTTCATGTGGAGTGTGTGGGTTAGCTGGGCAAGCACAGAAGTCACAGGGAGTGACTTCACACAGAAGTGGCAGGGAGAGACGGCTGAGCTGTGTGGAGTAACTGATATAACAGCAGTTCAAGGCCCTTTTATCCCTTTCTGCATTACAGGGCTGCAGTTCTGACAAGGAGGTGAGGAGTTGCTGGCAGCCAGCAGAGAAATACTGCCTGCAGAGGTGCTTCGCTGTCTGGTCAGCTCGAACTCGGCATCATGTGAAGGCCCAGCAGAACTGCAGGCGCATTCGGCTGTCTCGGTAGGGATTGTGCTTTCCAGAAGTTTCCTAAAGCTCTTTCTTTTGAAAGCTTTACACTTGCTTTAATTAAAAAAGGAAAAAATTCTTCCTCTAGCTATGTATTTTTGTCTTAAATGGGAGTTTTGCAGCCCAATATTTTGGGTTTTTTCCAGGTTCAAAATTACTGTGTAGGAACACAATGATTTCTGTTTTGATGGGTTGCCTCACAAATTAGAGCAAGCACAGCTCTCCTGATAAGTCCTGGTAACTTCCTATCCAGGACTGAATTGGCCTTGCTCTCTACTGATTCCAAAGCTGAAGAGCACAACAGGCTTGGCACAGCCAGGACAGAATACCTTACTCCCAACAGCTTGTCCTGTCCATCGTTTCCCCTGACATTACTGTTACCAGATCAGATGTGTTTCCAAAACTCCCTCCTGTGTATGTTTGGTACAAAGGTGTGTATCTCTGTGAGTTGTTCCTACAGTCAGTGCAGCAACCTTTGTCCTTCTCAGAGCCTTTCTCAGCTGGCACCACTGGGTCATGGAAAATAAGAACCAAAAAGCAGCAGCAGCCCTAAAAGATAGAGTTCATTGTTCCCAGATGGCTTTCAACCTGTGGAAAAGGAGACTGGCCCAGAAGGTGGAAGTTGAGCAGAGATTCAGGTGTCACGTTCACCAGATGGCTGCTGATGCTCTGTGGCGTTGGCGTTCCTGCTGGCAAAGTGAGTTACCCCATCCCACTGCAGCACTTGTGTCTGTAGAAGAGAGAAGCTCTGGGAATGGTTGGGATGGAGAAAGTCACACTTTGGGCTGTAATTCTGTGCATTACTCCTCTGGAAAGGCATGTACTACTCCAGGAGTCATGTGTCACTGCATTCTTCTGGCTATCAGCAGGACATGTGCCCTGCTGTTTTGTAGTGCTTTATATTAGGGAAGATGCTCCTTTGGCACTTCACCTGCACTACCAAAAGAGTGTTCAAGCAGGGTTTTTTAGCAGCTGGGGAGTTAAATGGAGTTCATGCAGCATTCCAAGTTTGAACATGTCTCCTCAGACCAAGCAGTCAGATTTTGCTTCAGTGGGAGCAGGGTGTATCTTTTGGGGTGGCTTAACAATCCTGATCCCTCAAGGAATTCCATATGCTCTAAGAATTTACGCTGTGCCAGGGAAGAAGAACTCCCAATTTTTAATGGGAAACTGCCTTGCAGATAAGAATGGAAGTAATTTGTGATCTCCTGGAGGGAAAATTTGAAAGGTCTGACTGCCTTGCAGACAAAAAACTACAAGATGAATTGAAAAGTCTCTTTAGCTGCTAAAGAGGGGACAAGAAATCTTAGCAAGTTTGGTCCCATTTGGTGTTTGCAGCAGATGTTTTCTTTGCTCTTGACTGGACTCTGCAGTGGAGGAACAGTCCCTGGGCTGAGCTCAGGAAGGTGTGCTCTCTCACAGGGAAGCGTGCTCTGAGAGAACTGCAGCAGCAATGGGCTTGGCACAGCTGCCAGAAGAAGAAGAGGTTGGTCCTGCAGACATGGTACTACCAAACAAGGAAGCAGAAATATGCTGTTTCATTCTGGGAATGTCTTCTCCTGCACAGGTTTGTTTCTTGCTCTCTAAGCATTTCCAAGGGAAGCTCTGCATGAGCAGCCATTTATGTAGTAGTACCCACTGTATTGAGAGCAGAGTTTGGGTTTAAAGTGTGGATAGCTCATGTATAAATGGAGCTTCTGTAGGAGCACTTCTCTGAGGATGTGTCTACATCAAGGGGTCTCTTACCTAAAGCCTCACACCCCACCTCATTTTTCCCATTCAAAAATTCTTTTCCTTCCAGAACTCGTATTCAGTCTTAGTTATGCAGGGCAGTATTTGTGCACTAAGTGAGGGAGAGATACAAAAAAATTTGTGTAGTTTAAAAATTGAAATCTTCATTTGCACTTCAGTATTTGCTGAAAGGAATAGTGGGCAGAGACCTTACAGAGATCTGATGTTTACAAATCTGAGTCTTTTAGGATTCTGGACAAAGTATGTTGATTTTAATTTAGTGTGAAAAATTGAGTTCAATTTGTTCCTGCAGCAAAGCAGTATAAAGCTTATGAAGGGAGAACCATGATATTCAACTCATCTTGGTGTTATTACAATATAGGTGAAGCTGTAGTCTGTCTTGGATGCAGATCCTGAAAACACAAGAATTTAATTTCTTTTCTCTCTTAATTGTGTTCAGTGGCCTGCTCATTGAAAACAGTTTTGTATGTGGTTTATGTTGTATGAGGCCAGTGCCTGCCTGCAGTGCAGAGAAGGGTCCAGCTGTAGTGAACCAGGATTGTTGAAGTGTTTCTCTGATATAATTCAGGAGGATAAGAATGAATAATATTATTCATGCCAAGGGTTCATTTAAGGCATGAGAAGTGCAGGTTTAGTCCTAGCATGTTTTCTTTTGAATTGCAGGTTAAGACTGAGAGGACATAAAGATCTGCAGAGGAAAGAGCAACTAAAAACCCAGTAAAACTTTGGTGGCTGTGATGTTTAGACTCTGCACTTACCCCACCCAATTGCATTTTCCTCTGCAAATCCATCTGTGTGGCTCCCTCGTGGGAATTGTATTTGGGAGAGGCCCTTAATGTTGTTCCTTCCTGTTGAGTATGTCTCCACCATTAATCTTCCTTCTCAGTCTCCTTTGATGACAGTGTGCTTCTAATTTCTCACCTGGGTATGGTACAGGCTGAGCTCTTTCTCTTCTGAGGGGGGCATTTTTCATGCTAGGATAACCTGCAATAGCTTCTCTTGATCTTCCAAAAAGCCTGCCAGGCACAGGATATTTATACCTCTGCCCTATGGTGCAGTGGGGTGATTTGCATAATGAAGGTCCAAAAGGAGCAGGGAACCAAAAGGATCAGCCAGGAGTTAAAAGCAGATTGGATTCTCTGGTTGCAGGAAGACTGGCCTCCTGTGCACCAGCCTGCAAGATACAGAGAGATTATTGTGGGTGCAGATTTACTGTGCTGGTAATAGTAACTGCTGAAGTTGTTGATTTTTTGGAATAAATTTGTCTCCATAAAGATTCTAGTTGTACATCCCACATACACAGGCCTTAGTTTGTGACAGCCAAGAAACAAAATGTGAATCCTGTCGACAAGCAGCTGTCATAAATGCTGCAGGCAGACTTCAGGAATCTGCTGGGTTCCTGCTGAAGGAGAGTTTTACTCTCATCCCATAAAGAAAAAATGAAAAAGCCTTCATCAGGCACCATCTTTCTGGTCAGCTCATAGCACAGAGATAGATTGAAGACTGAGTAATTAATTTTTTTTTTGGTGGGAGGATCCAGTGTGTGTATGGCAAGGCAGCCTAGGAAAAGCATTTGTTTTGTAGGCAAAGGAAAAGCATAGTAAAATATTGGATTCAGTTTGCAGAGGCCTTTGAAGAGGAGGAAAAGCTAAAATGGCCAGAGGGAAACAGAGTCTCTTGGGCTTTGAGTAGGTGAGAGGTAACAGTGCTGGGAACCTGAAGTAAAATGAGGGCAGGTTTTCAGCAGAAAGATAGTTGTAGAGTCTGAACTTGCACCTGCCAAAAATGAGGCACTGGAAAAATACATAGCATGGAGATCAATGCATAAATCTTGATTGCAGAAGGAATAATAGAACATGTTTTTTTCTTGTTGAAAGCTCTTTGGCTTGCTTTGACCATTTATGTGGTACACTACAGGGCAGGTGAGAAGGTGAAATTTGGTCTGACATAGAATTTTTACTTTAGGCATCTGCTTCTTTTCTGTGCTTGTAACTGTTTTTCAGGTGCCTTGTCACTTGGGCCCAGGTCACTGCATGTAGACTGAGGCAGCATGAAGCCCTCTCTTATTTTAAAAGAGTCACAGAGCACCGTCTCCTGGTTGTGAGCTTTACTAAGTGGAGGGACAAACTCTTGAGAGCTGAGCAAGTGCCAGGAGGGAGAAACCACAAGTGGCAGGAGCCCTCTCCAGGTAAAGCTTGTCACCGCTGGCGAGTGGCTGCAAGAGGACGGCAAGCCCTGCACCTGGGATCTGTGGCTACTGTCAAACAAGTAAGAGAAGATAAAGGTCCCTATGAGACAGTTATTATTAACTCAGTGAGTCACGAAGCACTGAGATAGTGTGACAAGGCTTGTATAAAAACCTGGTTTGATTTGTGGTGACTGCTTAGTCCCTGCTGTGAAATTCTTCACAGACTGTGCACACAACTTCATCACCATAATCTGGCACTGATTGCAACAACCATATGGAGCACAGCAATAAGGAAAGGGGACATTTTGACCAGAGAGATGAGAGCACTCCTTCCTCTCTGCTCAAAGATAAGATGGGATAATCACTGTCCCTGCAGAGCAGAGTGAGCTGTCACAGTTGCAGCTTTTTTCAAAAGACTCACAGCTAGCAAACTACAAAGAGGTCGATTGATTTGGAAGGGCTGAGTCAGTCCTGCTGGGATCTCATTTGTGCAGTTTCCAGCCTGGGGTCTAGCACATTAAGCTACCTGCAGAGCTATGAGCCTGTCTCTCTACAACTGGTGTGTGTGAGTGCTGTGTGCATTGTGTTTACTCTTGGCTGCAGCTGTGTTATTTCTGTTTGCAGGCCTGCAACTACTGGACCAGAGCAGCTGCCTTTTCCCAGAGCTTACAGCAGCGCAGTACCCTCATAGGTGTTAGGAAAAGCAGGAAGATGTCTCTCTCTTTGTCCATGAGTAAGAAGATTCTCCCTCCTCTCTTCCTTTAACAGACCCATGTGGGGAGTGTGAGTGATGAGGGAAGGGGATTAGTTAGGATTAGAATCCCAGTTTAATGACTGGGATTTCTCTGTGGAGTAGGAGTTCATGGCAATCAAACTCAGTGGTTTTCTTCTGTGTTCAGAAGTTGAAGGACTAGGGGCTCATGGCAGCTCTGATGTCTCCCTCTCCAAGGTTAGCTCCTATGTGATGCCTCTTTTGTTTCTTAGAAAGCAGAAGAGGCAGAGAGGATTCAACACCAACTGGACTTTTTCCCAGTGCCATTCAGCGCTGGCTGGTGATCTACAGGAGCCAAAGCAGGGCTAAAAGGCTGCTGGAGAGACCTGATGTGGTAGGAGCCTCTCGTGCACATGCAAGGATCCAGGAGAGCACAGCAGAGGTGGACTTGGAGGAGTGGGATAAGAAGTGGCTTGGGTAAGTGCAGTGGAGGGCTCTGGGCTTCCTCTTGCTGATACAATCAGGGAAGGGTTCCTCTGTATGGCTGGTGAAGCTTACTTGCTTCTTTTGCCTGCAGGAGGAAATACCTGAGGTGGTGGCATCACACAGTGGTTCTGTGCCAGTACCAGCATGACAGGAAACTGCTCTGTCTGGCAAGGGCATGGCATCAGTGGAGGGAAGCCAGCAGGGTGGTGATACTGGCTCAGGTGTTGGTGAGTGTCTGGTGCCACTGGGGTGGCATTGATGGGTGTTAATGGGCAAGCCTGCTCTGCCTGTAGCCTCACATACATCCTGGGAGATGAGACCTGGGGGTTTAACAAGTACCAGTATGCACCAGAAATCCTGGTTTACTGCTGTGGCTGCATTTTCCATTGTACTTTTTGAAACATCAGCTTGACAGGCTGGCATATCCACAGATTTAGTTCTGCTTTGCCCTTACAGATAGGAAGCTGAAACAGAATTTGTCTAGATTGTCTGTAGACTGTGCAAAAAGTACACAGCAATTATAATTATCTTGGTCCTCATCTGTGCTCCTGATACATCCCACTGGTGCCCACAGCTTACCAAGAGCTGTCATTTGGCTTCCCCTTCTGCTCATAGCCATGCTCTGCCTGGTTCCTGGGCATGAACTGTGTGAGATGTGCTTTGGCCTGTCCAGGTAACAGGATGATCCCTATGTAGTGTGAGCATATCCACAGCCACTGCAGAGCTGTGCTGGATCACAGTGGGGCACTGTCCTCTCCCCAGGGTACTGGGACTTAGCCACACCATGCTGGAGAGAATAGCTCAGCAAGAGCTCTGTTACTGGTCTGCTCTGTTTGTTACCAATGCAAAGTCTTTCATGAGGGACTCAGGAAAGCAACTGGAACAAGGTGGGACTGGAGGGAAGTGAGGTCATTTCCCTGCCAGGGCCCAGTTTATCTGAGCACTGCCTCTTTTCCTGGCAGGACCAGCAGCGGCTGATAGAAAAGGCCTGGAGGGTGTGGAGACAAAGATATTTGCAAAGCTGTGTGGTGCAGAATCTTTTGGAGGAGGAAGCCAGGAGCCTCCTGTCTCAGGTAAGCATTTATGACTGTTTCAAGTCAGTGGTACAAAAAAGCACTCCAAAGGGACAACTGGTGTTCCCTGTATCTCTCTCCCTGCACAATGCACTTGCCTAGGGAGAAGCTGGATACATCAAGGAATGGGACTTGCCACTAGAAAAGGGAAAAAGCTTCCAGCTTGACATGGGTTCATCTATGGGTGTTTTTCAAAGCTTTGTGTCAGGAGTCAATTTCCCTGACATGTGCCCCCTTCCCTGCTGTTATTAGTGATGTTAATCCTCTAATCCCCTGCCTCTTGAGACCCCACTCAGGGAAGAAACAGGCTCCACATTGGTGCAGGAGGACTGTGCTGACTTGCACCCAGGGGCAAGCAAATCACCATGAATGTGAGCAAGCAGGCAAAGCCTTAGAACTCAGATCCAGTTTGCCCCTCTGCCTGCCTCCCGAAGATTCATGTAGGATTAGGTCCTGCTTTAAGGAGACAGGAGCAGGTACTGAAATTAGAGGAAAGGGGAAGCATTGGTCTTTCTTCTCTTGCATTGATTTGTACTTCCATGCCCCATATTGGCTCCAGGAGAGACAGGGAAGGGCTTTGAGTGAAGGGTGAGGCAGCTGGCAGAGCCATTGCTACAAGGAAAACCATGTTTACGAGATCTGTGAGAATGGCTGCAGCCTCTCAAGGGTAACCCGAGTGTTTGATTTGTCCACTTTCCTCTTTTAGGCCTTTGGAAGGTGGCAGCAGCTCACAGCATTCCAGTGCAAGGACAAAGGATCCTGCTGAATGGAGGGGCCTGCCTGCAGCTGCTGCTCATTTCAGGACACGTGGAGGATATGGCTCCTGTCACAACAAAGAGCTGGCCCGGTGCCGTCAAGAAAGAGAACACTGTGCTCTTGTAGTAAAAGCAGTGCTGTCGGCCAGGAGGATGACAGCCAAAGAACAGCCAGGAAGGGGTGGTACCTAGTGAAACGTCCTCTTTAAAGGACTTGTATCCTACCTCCTCAGCAGCACAAATGGAGAAGTTAGAGTTTTGAGATTACATTCTCTTCTTCTCTGGACCCTGCTTTTGCTGGAGTTCTGATTAAAGGTCAAAAAAACAGATTATAGGCTTTCCTTTTACTCAGTGCTTTTCCCTGGATGGGAGCTTGGTGTCAAGGGGGGAGTATGCAAATACAGCCTTAGAGATGAACAGGAGGCTGTAGGTGCTGGATCCTTTTGATTCCAAAATCTGCACCTGGGCAGGTGCAAACACAGGTCTTTATTTTCAGATTTGGCTTTTACCCCTGGGGGGGTGGGGCAGCAGGGCAGATTTCCACATGGCTCCCACCTCCTCCCCCTGTCTAGATCCATCAGCTCTTCATTAAGCCTTTCAGTGGGTGGCCAACCCCCTGACTGCTTCCTGCTGGTTCATTTCTGTGCTGAATGGGCAAGGTATGAAGAAACCTGCTGGGAACAGCTGAGCACCAAAAGCTTTGCTGAGGCGAGACAGGCGTGTCTGAGCCCCAGCCTTCCCATTACTTGCCTCTATGATTGATGCCTTGTAATTACCCTGGATATATGAGCCTGGTCTCAGACAGCTGTAACAAGAGGGTCTGAAGAATCTGGAAAAGGCTTTTCTTCCTTGCTTGTTTGAAAGAGATGCTCACAGCATGGTAGGGATCTTGAAATCCCACTGGGAACTGCTCCCAAGGTCGTTTTCCTAGCCTGTGGCAGCTTTGCAGGATTGTTAAGTACACAAAGCAGCCTCAGTAGCTTCCCCAACCCCTTATTCCAATGCCATGGAGCCTAAGGCTGTTAAGAGTCATTAGGTCAGGAAAAATAGGTTATCTTTGCTGATCTAAGCTTATCTTTCCCTACAGGCACTGGAAAGGAATACCTGCAAGTGACCTTGCAGAATTGAGTTAAATAGTGCAGCTGATTACTTTTGGTAAATTCTAGGAGCTTTCTTTGCTCTACCATGGAGCTTGGGCCATATGCAGGACATGCATTGAAAGTGAAGGCAGAGCTGCCCCAGAAACGATTCTCTTAAAGTTTTTCCTTGTGCCAGGTGGTTCATTAGCAAACATGAGTCTCTGCTAGAGCATGGCCTATACAAGAGACATTTGTATTTTATTGTATATAATCTAAGAAATAATGTGATTCCTACTTAGTCTTATCCAGAATGGAAATTCCCAGTCTTATTAAAACAGGAAATACAATACAAGGAGAAAAGTTAGGAAGAAAATTTGAACCTTCTTCTGGAGTGAGTGCAAAAGTGCCTGATGATCAACCGTGAAGAAATACTTTTTAGGAGTGCAATATGAAAACAGTTTGACCTTCTTTTTCAGGTTGGTAAATACTGATATATAATCCCTTTGCATAGGTACAGCTGACAGGAGTGTTTCTGTCCCCCTGCCAGCATTTCTGGCATGGGAAAGTTACCAGAATCTGTGTTTTCCTGTTACTGTAATTAGCAGCACTTCATCCTGCAGACCCTGGCCTCTGGGCTTAGTCTGGAGGCTCAGCTCAGAGGTTCAGGTAGCTCTGGCTATTGTTCAGTGAGAATGGCTCAGGGAGCCTTGGTGCTGGGGACAGAAGAACACTCTGGGTAGATCAGAGCACCACCCTGATCACGGTTTAGGAGTGTGTTCATTGTCAGCACAGGAGCTGCTTCTTTCCCCGGAGTCAGTGGACGGGAGGAGGAAGTAAGGAATTGGAAGAATTTTCACTGCTGAGTTGTAGAGTTCAACAGCTCAAAAGTATCTTCCACAACCTGCCAGAGGCAGTTTTCTAGTGGGAAGTCATTGTCCACCAGGTTGACCAAGTAATAGTTGTCATGGATGTACTGGATGATCATGCGAGAGGGTGACTCCTCTTCATAGAGCTTGGCCCATTGCTCGATCCACAGTGCAAAGGCCTCGTCCTGCCATGGGAACAAAAAAAAAAAAGTGGCAGTTGTGAAACACCTTCATGTTACTTAATTTAGGATACCCAGTGTTACACATGACTGGCCAAACTGGGGTTTGTTTCTTCTCAGTAAAAGTGGCAAGACTTGAGCAAGGAGCCTTGTGCTTTCCAGTCAGCGGGAAGTGCCCCAAACTGAAAGGAGACAGTACAATGGATGGCTCAATGCTGCCCCTGTGTGTGTGTAAGAGGGGAGGAAGAGCCACTGTCCAGCACTCCAAGGCCTGGTACAGTGACAGAAGTGGCTCTCGACCTCCATTACTGGGTACTTTGTGTCTGGGAACAGTTCTTGCTGGAGCTGAGGGAGCAGGAGAAGCAAGACCTGTACCTATGCAAGCGAATATAGCAACAGACCTCAACTGTGAGGAGTGTCAGAGGGCAGTGTCAGGGGCTAAAACTAAACCAGACATTCTGAACTTCCAGGGCATCACAGCCGTGTATCCAACAGAAGGGAGGACTCACCTTCCAGGAGAGGAAGCTTACAGGATCCACTACAGTGGGCTGGATGATCTCCCTTCCTGGGAAGATACCCCAGGTGACAGCATTGGGTTGCAAATCTGGAGCATTGGTGATATTCTGGCCCTGCCAAAGGAAGTAAAACCTCTCTGAAGCAACTGCTGGAGGAGGGACTGAGTGAGTTGGAAAAAGTGTATTTACCTTCTCCTTGTTAAGGGACCAGACAGCTGCTGCACACCACAGCTGACTTGCTTTATTTTCCCTTCCCTTCATCAGCCCTCACACCCTGAATATTTGGTATTTGTGTCTCTCCCAAGGTGGTGAAAGGAAAATATCCTGAGAATAAGGCCCTACCTTGACATTGACAATGTGGTAGTTCACTCGCAGCTCGTACTTCTTCAGCACTTTGAGCAGCGCCGTGACAATCTCACTGGAGGTGAAGAACTCCAGGTATGCCTGCAGGGAGGGATGGAGAAGGGGGGAGGAGCATCAAAGCCTTAAATCACAGCAGAACTGGACAAATACAGGTAAACAATGACATTTGTAGAGTCTGGGCTGCCTTGTATGTTCATCCCCAGAAACATGTGCTACAGAGGGTGGAGCAAAGGGCAGAGCAAATTAGTAAGCGAGCTAGGGAAAAAAATAATTGGGAAGAGCAGAGGGAACAGCCCAGGAACAGTGCACTCAAGAAAGTTACACACTTCCTGTTTTGCATCCACACAAGTAGACAAGTGGGAATGAATTCCAGTGTTACCACAACTGCTGACAAGGAAGCAGTCTGCCAGAATACTTGGATGAAGCCTGAGCTTAGTCTTTATTTTACAGCAGTGTCTTGCCAAGGCAGCCCAGCCTGGTAAGAGCAGAACTCAGGGGTCTCAGCTGGGCTCTCCCAAGCACTGCTCCCTGTCCTCATCTTTTGTTCACAATTCTCCCTGTGTGCTCATACAACCAAATTCTGTGCTTGGCTGCTCCCAACAACTGCTTCCCCTCCCCCCACTTCCTGGCTATTGCATGAGATGATGGATTTCCCTCACCTCAGGGGAATTTTTTCCTTTGAAAACATAACTGCATTTGCCATCTGCTGGTCTCTGGCTTTACCATTTGGATCCCTTTTGAACAAGGATGCTTTGTTTTCCAGTATGAGCTACTTGCCTGGCATTTACCTTGATGGGATATTCCTATCACAGCCATTAGACAAGGCTCTAGGTCCTGAAATGCCTGACAGGGGGAGACAGGCATGGCAGGGATGACTGTTTGCAGGCCAGAGGAAATTTTTTAATACCCCTTTATCAGCACAAGGTGCTGGGTGGTAGATATTGAATCCCATTTTGTGAAAAATCTGGGTGCTTAGTGCATCACTGAATCAGATGCAGGGGGAAGGCACATGTGTATATATAAAATGTCACAGCCCTGCTCTAGAAATAAGTTACCAATAGTTACTTGCTGAGAATAAAACCATGAAATTCTACAGATGCTCAGTAGATGTTTTGAGGTGGGTGAAAACAGCTGTGAAGTCAGCCATAGAGATGGCATTATGGCTCTTAGGACACCAAAGGAGCTTTGCCTTATCTCAACAAGAATGCATTAAGATAAGGCATGGGCAGAAGGATTATGGGGATGTAAGCCTGGAACTTCCCAGCCTAACAGAGACCAAACTAGGTCAAACTCTTTGCTGCCTAGCCCAGAGCAATACAGTACCTTTTGGAAAACATAACCTCCACTGGGCCCCCAGCCTACAATAGGGTCTGTGGATGGTTTGCCATTGATGTTTGGCTGGGAGTTGATGGTCAGGATTCCTCGTCTGTTGACCTTCTCCAGCTCATCCTTCAGAAGGTTGGTTTCAGTAGCAAGAGGGTCGTCATTCCAAGGCATACATGTAACCTACCACAAGGAGAAACCATTGATGTAACAACCCTTGGATTACCATCTGGCTGTTGAAGGAACTCAGTAGTGCCTTAACAGTTGCAAACACACCTGTTTCAGGTGAGAATTCCCAGGTTTGGTTCAAGGATTAGGATATGCTTAACTAAGAATGACTGCTGAAATCAATCAATACTGGTTTTGTCATACTGTAGCACCTTTCCTTTCATGTTGAGTCTTAGCTCAGGCTGCTGGACCCCCTTCAACTAGGGTGCCAGCAAATACTTTTAGATAGAGAAGTGCCAATTCTTCTTTAGAAGTGGTATCAGGAGCAAGAGAAAACGTGCACTATTGTTTGTGCCACACTGACCATCCCTTCCTGGGCTCTCACTCACCTTGTACCCATTCTTGTTGGGTTCTCCAGTGATGTAACATGTGAACACCTCAAAGACACTTTCCTCACTTGTCAGTTCTTCTCCCCACATCTTCAGAAGCTCTTCCCGGGGAGACTTGCTCTTCAGATAGAAGAGGTAATAGTCCTTCAGTTCCCCAAAAGCTGGAGAGGAGGAGTTACCCCTGTAAGGAGAGAAGACACAGACCTGAAATCACCGAGGAACATGAGCTGATTTGGTGATACAGGAAGACAGCCAACCAGCAAGAGAAGTACACAACAAAACCCACCCAGACACCAAAAATCTCAACATCTTGGTGCCATCTGCCTCACCTCACTCAAATCCAAGCAACAGGGAACCACTTTGTTAGAAAGCCACCTCAAGTGTGCCCAGCACACGAGGCTCCTACCAGAGCTGTGCCTTCCTGCAGGTGGCAGCTTACCAGCGGCCGTTGGGGAAGTCATCCCACTCCTGAGTGCGGTAGATGTAACTCTTGGGCCTGGAGGCCCAGAAGATTGGCCGGACGTCCTCCACTCTTCTCTTGGGGTGAGCACTGACTGCCCAGGGCAGAGGCCGCCTGCATGGGAGGAGCAGATGTTAACACAGTTCCTCTGCTGACTTTCCACTAAAGGCTGGAAGCCTTGCCCATGGTGCAGTTTGCCCCTGGGGAGAAATAACAGGGGCTGAGAAGAGTTCTCTTTGTCAAGGGGTAGGACAGGAAACTCTTCCTCCTTTATGGAAAATTGTCATCCTGAGTTTTCCTGCTTTTTAGTGTTTGCAGTTTTGTAGGGGAGATTCTCACACAGCTTCACGTAAACTATATATTTAGAGCTTATCTATTTTGTTTACATATTTCTCCTCTGGGAGGAGAAATATGATTGATGGTGATGTTCATCAACGAGGTCAAGAAGGTGGCAACCCTGTGTAGCCAATCTTTTGCCTTCTGATCAAAGTGTATGTAAGATGGAGTCAGAAAATCAAAATAGGAGCTTTCCTGCCTGATCTTCTGTGTCTGCCTCATCCTTTGTGTGTCCAAAAGTGTGACAGAAAATATTTCCTACTCAGTTCCCTCACAGGAGGCTCAGTAGGGTATATTTATTTTTAAGGTACAGGACTGACACCTGAAAATGGAAAAGGTAAGGGCAAAGCACGATGGGAAGCTACTTCAAGGAAAAATAAAAAACAGCTGTCAGTTTTCCTTTGCTTTTTCTTGTCTGTGCTGAAGCCTATGAACTCAGAGAGGAGTCCACATTCCCTTTCTCAGCTGCAGAGAACCCTCCACAGTGGGAGCATACCCCTGGCCTGAAAGGGGTTGTGACGGGGATCAAAAACATGCTTCTTGTAAATGGCAGCTCTAAGCTCTGGGTTTTTGAAGTCCCAGAATGGCTACTTTAAAGCTACTTGACTAAAACAAATTCCTCCTTTGGCTGCCTCCTCTATTCCTCCCAGCTTTTGTTGTAGATCTGCAGGAAGGGTGCAATACTAAATGCAAAAGGTGATAAAAAAACAAACAAGGAAAAAGGAGACTAGAGGTATTGACTCATCCATTATTTGTACCTTCAGTAGATGGGATGGATGGACAAATGGATGGAAAAGTGGAACTAACAGAAGCCAACACATTCTGCTCACCTTGGATCCTCTTTCCATAAGCCCAGGCGCTTGAGGACTTCGGTGGTCGCCACCTCCCGGTTGAGGGTGTAGAAGTGGAGGCCGTGCACCATTCCGCTGTCCAGCAGCTCCCGGCACATGGACACTGCCAGCTCCACCCCGTAGTTCCGGATGGCTGCATCGTTGTCCTTGATGGGCTCAATCACATCTTTGATTTCCTGAGGCACCTCCAGCTTAGAGAGCTTCACCAGCTGCCGCAGGGAGTGGTAACCCTGCATGAGGATGCAGATTGTCGTTTTTCCAAGAGCCTTTTTTGCCATCCCAGTAACACAGGTACTTGACCTTGATTTTGTGGCAGGAGATTTAGAATTGGGGCTCCTGGAATCTACCCCCAGACCCCATCTCTAGGATGGTAACACAGTCCAGGTCATGTCACTTTAGGTGATTTCTCCCCCATGTCCTTGCCTGAGCCCAGCATGCTGACAGTGACCTCAGGAGTTGCAGGCCATTGTCCTTTATATCCCTTTTTAACATATGGGCACAAGAAACATTTTCAGCTTGTTATTAGCTGCCTGAGAGTTTAAGTTGGTAAAGCACCTACAGATTTATTACACTCAGCAGTCTCTGTTCCCTGAAATTTTGTGGAGCATATTTACAGACCTGTCTCAGGCCCTGACCCACAAACAGCTAACATCCTAGTTCCTTATCCCCTCCCCAGATCCAAATTACTGAATTTCACCTGTATAGGGAAGATGCCAGGAATAATGGGGCAGGTAATGCCAATGGCTTGACAATCCTTCATGAACTTGAGAAAGGTTTCTGGTCGGAAGAAAAGCTGTGTAATGATGAAGTCTGCTCCAGCAAAGACTTTCTCCTTCAGGTGCCTCAGGTCTGCCTCATAGCTCTCTGCTTCAGGATGACCCTTGGGGTAGCCTTTGGGGAGAAAAAAAGAAAAATGTGGTCAGGACAACATGCAGAAATTAGGAAGTATCCAATTTGATTGTACTGTCAGAGCCCAGTACTGTCCAGTCCCAGGGAGGGACTGCTGAGCTGATTTCCCTGTCTCAGACCCTACTGCAAGAGAAGGCATTTACCTGCCACACAGATGTCGAAGTAATCATCAAATTCATTGCGAATATGCTTAACCAGATCAACAGCATGGTTGAAACCATCTACCTCTTCCTCCCATTCCTCACCAGCAGGATCTGAAAAGAGAACAAATCCACAGCGCTCACCAACTGTTTGCTGAACTCAGATCTGCTGATTCTGTAAAAACCTCCCGGTATCAAAAGGAAGACAGAGATGAACTCCCAAATCTGCAGGTTTACCTATGGACCAGTTCTGTCTGCCCTTGGGCTAGAGGGACTGCTAACTAAGGGCTCATGTGAAACACAGTCTCAGCATTTAATTCCTGCAGAAGGAGCCCCTAAATCTCTGTTTTTACTCTGGAATTGAACACAACAGCAGCACAGCCTCTGCCCGACACATCACAGGACAGAAGGATTCACCTCCACGCAGTGCCATGATGTTCTTCAACCCGAGCCTCTTGGCCTTCTGCAGATGCCCTGTGATGTCATCCTTGGTCTGGTTGCAGCATGTCATGTGTAGGATGGTCTCCAGGCCACAGTAGTTCACTGCAGTGTTGGCAATAATCATGGAAGAGGTTTCCTTGTCAGATCCTGGGTCCCCTGCTGGGTGCCACGTCACATCAATGAAGAGGGGACCACCTGCTCCCATGCGGTCAAACCTGTGAGGTTTAGAGCTGTGTTAGCGTACACCACGTGGCCAAATCTCCACCCTGTGCCTCAAATATCTTGCTCACTGCTAGAATGCCAGCAGAAGGCAGGGAGAGCTTGGATGACAGCAACAGGATAGACCACAAAAGTGTTGCACTAAGAGTTTAGCAAGTGGTTGATGTAAATAAGGAAAGGCATCCTTGAAGGCTCTATGGGGAAGAGCTTACAATTTCTTAGAAGATGAGGCAACTGAGATGTTCTCTGTACAACAGACTCTCTCCCTGCATGCTCTAATAGACTGATACAGCTTTCTGACATACAGCAATGCAAGTCCCATTTCTTTTGAGATGGGAGACTAGGCTGCAGCCCCCTGCTGCCAGCTTGAACTGTGGAAGCCACAAATAGAGAAAGATGGACCAGAACTCTGCTGTGTTCCTATGTATGTCTAAAAGGGGAGACAAGGACTTCCCTAACTTGTCTCTCTCCTGCTCCAAGGTGTAACAGGCCTTTCTGTTTAACATATGGCATTGGCACATAGCAATTACAAAAAGAATTATGAAATACCCTCTTCTCCAGGTAAGTCCATGGTGGCTCATGGGGCTCCAGAATAACTCCTAGCTCTGCTGAGACCTATCAGCATTCATTTAGCATGTAGATGTGGAGACCTACATCAGAGGCTAAAACTGTAATACTGAGGCATAAACCATAGTGGTTGTATTAATATTGAAAGGAAATGGGAATCTGTTTCAGAGATTTTGGCACACTGTCCATCAGGGAATATCTTCTGCTTTTACTAGGTACTTTTCTGTCCCAGTATTGTGCTTCGGACCCAGAACATGACATTGGGGTTACTCCATCTTCTCAGGGCATGGGAGGGGGGAAACAACCTGGCCCCTCAGTAATCCCACCATGACACTTAACTCTTCAGGGCCTCCAAGGAAGACAAGTTACCTGTTGTCCATTACCCTCCTCAGCAGGAAAGCACAGCCCCATTACCTGCTTCATCACCTGGAAGGGGAGACAGAGCATGGAGCAGAGCCTGCCTCGTTAGCTATTCCCCTGCCCTCCACCACAGATACTCCCCCTCTGCCCTCTCCCACCCTGCAGGGCTCACCTGGAGATGAGGTTGACAGCAGCATTGGCTGTGCGTGGAGGGAAGAACTCCAGGGAGAACCACCTGTCTCCAGCCTCCTGCCGGCGGCGCATCTTCTCCCGCAGCCGCTCGTGCCGGTCGGCGTCGAGCACGGGGGTGGAGCAGCGCGAGTTGTCCTTGGAGCTCTCGCTGCCGCTGCTGCTGCCATCGGACCTGGAGCTGGAACTGGCACTGCACGTCTGCTGGGTCTCATTAACCATGGTGAGCGCTCTGCAGAGGGGAGCAGGAGGAGTACAGTCAGTACATTGGTCTTTGCACAGAGCAGGTATCACTGGTGCAGGCAGCAGATGATTAAAGAAGCCTATGCCAAGACCCAACACTCGTCACCATCAAGGAGTCCCTTTTTGTCAGCTTCCACTGTAAGCTGTAGTGGGGGATCTGGTGGAAACACAATAAGAAGCATCTGTTTAGATAGTGCTGAGAAAAATAACACAGCACGTGGCTTCATGCCACATTGATGCAGCTCTTCTGTGCCTGCTGAGTCAAATTTGGCTCTCAGAAGTGTCAGGTTAACATCACTTTTGCCCTGACTACAACTCAGCAAGCCAGGATGCCCATGTGAATTAGGTGATGGCTTCTGTCATTTTCTGGCCTTGGGCTGGGCATGCTAGCAGATACTTTTTTTGTCTACTGCAGCTGCTTCTTTGACTGTATCCATCTTCAGAGTTTCCACCCTGTTTGTTCCCAAAAGGCAGCACTGCTTTACAGTGTAGGCAGGAAAGTCAGTGCTAATGGGGCAGATACTCAGGAATACACAAACTGTTGCTGTATCAGAAACAAAGGACAGAATCGCCTTTGACCAGGCCATCCCCACAACCTGTCCTTTGTTTTCTTTGCTGGCATCACACCTGCATTTCCAACCATTAGCCTTCTCCACAAGACACACCATCTCTACAGACAACTGTCCCCTGTGCCAGTCCCATTGCACACACTCAATTAACTCTTTACCAGACACTGTTCCCTTTGTAAACAATTGTGGCTGCTTGGAAACAAGGCCAGCAGAGACCACCCTCATCTCACTGCTTTGCAACAAGATCAGCTGTGCTTGCTTGGCTTTACAGAAAGCAAAACAGCACTGCAAGTCAGTGGTACAAGTAGGTTTAGGATACCCAACTCCACTTAGCTCTGCAAAACGTCCCATTCCGTGCCTTTAAAATGAGGTAGGGATTACAGACAGATATGGACAGCTACCACAAAGTTTGGATCTGTGTTATTTGCTTTAGTACTACCAAAACTTAAAATTGTCACTGGGAAGCAGCATGTTGGCCAAGCATTACATAACTTTGGAGCCTGTTTTGGAGGAAGCAGTTGTGTCAGCCAGCACACTCTCAGTCCTTATCATAAGCTCTGTGGGTTTAGTTCAGCCAAGAAGACTTTGAACTCATCTTCTACTGTTTACATTTGAGTTGCCAATCAAGCAAAACCCTTTGGGAGAAAGTCTACTTTTACCACCTGAGGAACCACTCCAGCTGGCAGGAGATGTGAGAAAGGAGCGGGAGCCTCAGATCTCTGGTTTACCAACACAGCAGCTGCTGTAAAGAGCAGCAGCACAGACCTACTGACAAGTGAAGCAAACCCAACAGGGTGCAGTCACAGCCCTGACCAAGCTCAGAGGACTTTGCCTGACATTCACATGCACTAATCTGGGAGAATTATCCCTTGGTGATCAAACTAACGGCTCACAATCACGTGCTGTTAACTCCCCATATCTCATTCCTAGCAAGCATGGCACAGCACTGCAGGCAAATCAAAGGAGCTTTGTTTTCTGATTTGAGATTTAACACCCATCACATCGAAAACGGGTTCATGTCTTTATGCCTCTATAAAATGAGACTTGCTGTTGAGGAGAGGTCCTTATCTTACTAGCAATATCAAATCATGAAGACGCAAGAAAGGCTCACTTAGATTTTTGTCTACAGGCAGCATTTGGAACAATTTCCTTACCATGACATGCATCACAGATTTGCTGGCAGATACTCCTAGTTTTTGCAAAGAGAAAAAAGATAAGCCTAGACAACAAGAACAGCAGCAAAGTAAGACAATTTTTAACACCTATCAACACTCCTGCTCCTGTTTTTGTCACATTGCAGAGCTCAAAGATCCGTGGCTCAGCATATTGCTGATGCTTACCATGGATGTACCTGCTGTGTTTTTGTAATGCTGGTGGTATTCAAACTCCTTCCAGCCGTGAGCTGACACCAACACACAGAGCGTGGAGTATGCATCCCCCTAAGCTCAGTTTTACCCTCAAGACCAAACTCGGCTGCACCAGATGCACGCTTCCCACAGGGTGCACACGCTGCACGGGGCTGCTCCAGGCCCATGGCATCAGGCTGATAGCCGGGCGGGGATCCCAGGCGCCCGCGGCTGCATCCACCGCCGGAATGGGGTAGCGGCTCGGCCACAGGACAGCCAAGGGGGAATGGCCAGAGGGAGCCTGGCAACCCCGCGGGCCGCCGGGGGAGAAGGGGAGCCGCAGCAGCTGCGGTCCCTAGTGCCGGGGAGAGGGTCGGGGCCAGGCAGGTCACTGCAGCTCGATCGCCCCTTCACCTCAGCCGACCTGGCCGGGAGCACGGCCCGGCCGGGACCAGCCGACAGACAGACCCGCCGCGGGGAACCCCCAGCGCTGGGGCAGCGATGGGACCCTCGTTCCCGGACCCCGCTCACCTGCGGCCGGTGCCGGGC
>JBBMKD010000070.1:3069623-3105324 GCA_037834095.1 Argya squamiceps
CGGAAGATGGCGCGGTGCGGGGCCGGGCTGTGCTGCTGCTGCTGCTGCTGCGGCGAGCGGGAGAGCCGCACCCCCGAGGAGCTGGTACGGCCGCCGCCCCGCGCTCCCCCAGCCTATAATCCCCCCGGGACTCGTGCGTTCTGGCAGACCCTTTCACTCCCGGTCTCAGCCCGGCCCCACCCGGCTCTGGGGAGCGCCTGAGGGCGGGCGGTGAGCGGTGCTGTAGTGATGGGCCCGGCGCCTCAGGGCCCGGTGTCGGCACCTCAGGGTGCTGCTCCTGGCCCAGTCTCTCATGCGATGCTCGTCCCGGCACCATAGCCCGTTCCCACCCATTTTGCTGCCGGGCCTGATAATTCACCTCCAATGCTGGGGCCCCGCGCTGTCCCCACCCCGCATTCTTTGTCTGGGTTTCATATCCCAGCCCCTGAAGCCATTGCCCCTCGCAGCTCTAAGGGGGAGTGGTGCTGGCAGGGGCTCTCTCTGACTATAGCCCTGCAGAGTGCACTCCTCAAAATTGTTGTCCAGTGCTCCCCTGTAACCTGTTGCTTTGAAGAAAATGGGTTGTGGGTTAGGACTTAGCTGTCGGGAGCTCCTGTGTAGGAGTGATGTGTGTTCTGGCTGAGGGACAAGCTGTAAGGTAAGACCCTTTAGCGTTATGAAGTAAGTGGTGGTCTGGTAATCCACACTCAATTTTTAAGCAACAATGGACTTGTGTAATTTTGGCTGTGTTACCGGTGTTCATGAACAGCTGTGTATGCATTCATTCCCTTCATGATTTTCCTTCCCTGCATTTGTTTTGCAGACGATCCTAGGAGAAACTCATGAAGAGGAGGATGAGATCCTTCCACGCAAAGACTATGAGGTGAGCAATTAACTAATAACAACCTGATATTAACGTGATAAGAACTGCAGACAGGTTTTGATCTGTTTGAGTTTGTAACGGGGCAGATACTCAATGTTAGATTGTGTTGGCATCAGCAGAAATACCAAGAGTTGCTGTGCTTGCAAAGAACTGTTCCTCATCTTTGTATGTTTTTGGGATAAAGCCCTGTGAGTAGGTTGAATGTCTGCTCTCAAGTCAGACTCTTGTTGAGAAAATTAATTTTCAGAGTCTGCTGCATTTTCCCAGTTCTTCAATGTGAGATTTACAGGCTCTGGTGGCCTTGTTTTCTGGTGACTGTAGAAAGCATCTGTAGCTACTCGGTCACAATTGCCTTTCTGTTGTCAGTGTTCTCCTGCTGGCTCACAGCAGATATTCCCATATGTCAGATTCTGCTGCATAAGGAGGTTTTTGCTTTTTGCATCACTGTGTGTTGGCCCTGAAGTATTTGGAGCAGTTGCTGTCAGTATGGGTGTCACCAGCCCAGCCTGTTACTGCTTGGCTTGAAAAGGTGAAGGTGTGGATAGAACTAGCAGAGTTTTGTGAGTGTGACTGGGAAGCTATTGCTGTTAGCTGTGATAACCTGAAGGATTGATACTGTTCATGTGGAGAGGAATTCCTAGCTAGTGTTCCTGTTGCAGTGAGAGGGTGAACATAAAGACCCAGTGTTATCCCTGCACTGTCAAAGTGGAGAGACACTTAAAGAAGTCTAAAACTGTACAATGTGACTCTTCTGACATAAAGGTGTATAAATCAGTTGTGCTTCTGTTTGTTTCACTGTCTCAGTTTGAACAATGAAATTGTTCTGTTCTTACACTGTGATTTTCAGGGTCTGAATGCTCTAAATATTTAAATTGTTTCCAGGAGTGTTTTCTCCTACTGTTGTTTGCAAAATTTACTAGAGGGCTTGTAATGACTTCTGTAGTCTTAAACAAGGTCTTCTAAACATAATTTTTTTCACAAGCTGTTGCAGCTGATTCTCCTAAATTGACCTTTTGCCATTTCAGAGCTTGGATTATGATCGCTGTATCAATGACCCATACTTGGAAATCTTGGAGAGTATGGACAACAAGGTAGGACCTTGTTCTTTCATAAGCTAAAATCATGGAAATTATCCAGAGGAATTGTGGATTGGAAGTGCTCAAAGCCTTTTTGGATGTGGCCTTGACTAGCCTGGAAGGTGAAGGTGTTCCTGTCCGTGGCAGGGGGGTGGAATGAGATGAGCTTTAATGTCCCTTCCAAGCCAGATCATTCTGTGATTCTAAATATGCTCCACTGCAGGAAGTTTTATGGTTTTTTTCTTCTTTATGACAGAAATTCTATGTGTTCTCCTGGTTTCTCTATTACAAAAAAAAAAAAAAATTGTGGAGATTATATCTCCCAGCATCTCTTGTGATCCTCAGGTTTAAAGTGAGCAAGATGTTGAGTCTTTCAATTTCCTATTTTCAATTTGCTGTTGTCACAATCTTCTGTTGATTTAGCCCTCTGGCTGTTGAGCTGTGGAATCTAAACCCACTGTCCTTGGGTGACTAAGCCAGAAAATCCCTGTTTCTGTGTTGCTCTTATTTTACTTTTTTTTTTTTTTTTTAATCCTCTTTCCAAACAGAAAGCCCAGAGATATGAAGCAGTGAAGTGGGTGCTGGTTTTTGCTATTGGAGTCTGTACAGGACTGGTAAGGATCATTCTGTTTGGGGAATGAGGAAAATTCAGGACACTAAGCAGGAATAATTTAGAAGTCAGTGGCTAAGGAGTAAAGAAGATTCTCTTTCATGGTTATGAGAGCTTAGTAGCTAAAGTTGTCTTTTGGGAGTTATAGCATGTTGTTTTAGACTGTTTTTCAGGAAGCCTTTTTTCTCTTTCAGAACTTGCTGGGTTTTCTTTGTAAAGTAGTCTGGCAAATCCTTTAGTTTTGCATACAGGAGAACTTGTCCAAAGCAAACAACTTAATAAAAAAAGGATGACAGTTTATGAGTGAACTGTGAAAATTAGCCCAGCTGACTTTATGCCTCCATTAAATACCAGTTTTCTTCTGTACCCTTAAGTATGTTGAGGGTGTTAAAAATGCTGCCAGATTAGTACTTTAATGAGTACTAATCAGATGCAGAAGTGCATCTCGCCAGGAATAATTCTAGGATGGATCTGTCCCAGTGAGAGAGAGGGAAGAAATCTTGAGTTTCCAAAGCTGCTTTACTCTGAATGCTGCTTCTTTTGTCTTCTTCATCTTCTGTTCTCCCCTGTGTACATATTTCTGGTAGGACTAACTAGAGGGTGGTCTTCACTACTTGTATGTAGAAATTCCTGATGGCAGTTCTGTTTTCTTTTTCCCAGGTGGGTCTCTTTGTGGATTTCTTTGTGCGCCTCTTTACCCAGCTCAAGTTTCAGGTGGTACAAAGCTGTATCCTTTACCTTGGGCCTTGCTGGTCTCAAATGACCTTTTTCTTTCTGTTCCTGTGTTTTGCTCAAAACAGCTGACTCTCACAATTCTGCCATTGGGTGTTTTGTTCATGATTAAGCAAGTTTTCAACTTGCTTATGTAATTCAGCCCTTGAAACCAAGAAATGCGTCCAATATCGGATAAATCAGCAGAGACTGAAGGAATGAGTGGTTTCCCTTCCTCATAATTCAGTGTTGAGTTTTGAAAAGGAAGCCTGGCTTCCTGACATGTTGTGTTAGCTGCTCTGGCTGGATTAGGAGCACAGGCTTGGCTGTTGGGAGTGGAAGGCCCAGATATTACCAAGTGACTGTGTGTTGGTGTGGAAACTGTTGTTTTCCTTGACCATCCCTGCAGCGGTGGAGGAATGCACAGAGAAAGGCTGCCTTGCACTGTCCTTGTTGGAGCTGCTGGGGTTCAACCTGACCTTTGTTTTTCTTGCCAGTCTTCTGGTCCTGATCCAAGTAAGACTTCAGTCCATTGCTGCTCCTTACACAACCTTCCTTTCCTCTCACACAGGTCCTTGATATGAAATATCTTTGCTAGAAATGCATTCTGTCCCAAAACATCAAATTAGCTTCACAGTGCCGTTTGATTTAGCTAAGAGGATCTCTTGGTCCCTTGCTCTCTGATGAGATGTTGTTGGTCAGGTATGAAATCAGTGCACCATAGTGTCAGTGTTTGTTTTCCACAGCCTGTAGCAGCTGGGTCAGGAATTCCTGAAATTAAGTGCTACCTCAATGGAGTGAAGGTCCCAGGGGTTGTGCGGCTGCGGACAGTGGTGTGCAAAGCTACAGGAGTGCTCTTCAGTGTGGCAGGAGGTAAGGAGGGCTCTGTGTGTTGATCTTGTTGAGGGAAGGAGTTGCTGAAGGGGAAAAAATGCTTTCTATGCTTATATAGGGCACAGAAGGCTCTGCTTTTCCAGTAAAATAATTTTGGTGATTTGGAGCAGAGTCATGAGCCCTAAGTGCATTTATAGAGTAGACAATAAACAGAAGGATCAGGACTCTCAGGGGAACAGGTGATTTTCTGACTGGGCTAGTCAGATGTGACTCTTTGGGGCAGAATCCAAGAGAGAGACCTGAAAATGTTCCAGGACACATTGTCAGGAGCAGCCTGAAGGCAGCAGGGCAGAATAACCTGGAGAGTTCAGAGTCCTTGTAACAGTTGTTTTTCAATGATTCCACCCACTTGGTGTGCAGAATGTGCAAGTCTTCACAGATTTGGGGCTGTTGAGGGAGCAGGAGGTCAGCACCTCCCTGTGAGGAGCTGCAGGCTCAGCACAGAGAGCTGTGCCATGGCATGGGAATGGTGACCTGATGTGTTCTGGCTTTGTCAGGATGGGAGGGTGGCAGTGGGGAAAGTGTGTTCCCTCATGGGCCCTGTTTTTCCAGGTCTTTTTGTCGGGAAGGAGGGTCCAATGATTCACAGTGGTGCTGTCGTGGGTGCTGGTTTGCCACAGGTTAGTGCTGGCCTGAGTCACTGTCCTGGTCACACCACTGCTTTGTAAGAGTAGGTTTCCATCTACTGTGTTTCTAAATCTTTCCTTTGTTTGTAGTTCCAGAGCATCTCTCTGAGGAAAATCCAATTTAACTTCCCCCATTTCCGCAGTGACAGGTACTGTACCCAGGGTGTGGAGGTGGGGAGAGGAGAATGAGTGAGCAGACTTCCCTGGGAAAAGGGTGGTGGGCTGGGGTGAACCACTCAGCTGTTTTATCAGTTTCTTTCTAGAGTCCTGCAGTTTAATTCTGCAGCAAGACAACACCAGGATGTCACTCTTCCAAGCTGCTCTGGTCTTCATTTTCATAGATGTTCTCTTGTGCTGCTCAGCAGATCTCTGCCCATTTCAAACCTTAAATGGGAATGGTTGAAAGCTCAGTTACTCATCCCTTATGATTAGGATATACTATAGAGAAGGCTAGTTCTCCTGAATGTGAACAAATTCTTGCCCTTTGATCTCTGTAATTCTTTCAAGTGATGCTGGAGTCCATGGTTTGGGATGGTTCCTCACACACCAGGCAGTTGTGTAGTTACCAGAATTCTGCTCTGTGTTTGTGCTCTACAGAAAGAGCCCAATGCTGCAGTTTAATAAATAAATGGCAGTGTCTGCCATGGCCAGCTTTGCTCCCAACTCTCATTCCTGAATCCCTGGGATATATCCATAAATGGGGACAATCTCTTACTTTGCAGAACCTAAGCATCTCCAGAGCTCTGATTTGCTAAACTCAGGTTGTTTTTCTCTTCATTTCAGGGATAAAAGGGATTTTGTATCTGCTGGAGCAGCTGCAGGGGTTGCAGCTGCCTTTGGAGCCCCAATTGGAGGCACTCTTTTTAGTTTGGAAGAAGGTTCCTCCTTCTGGAACCAGGGACTGACATGGAAAGTGGTGAGTGATGATTCTGACTCTTTCTGTGTGTCTCTTCATTGAGAAGAGGGCTCACCTTGGCAGGGCTTGTCCATGAGGGTGTTCAGATTATTCTGTCTCTTCCTGAGCTCTCTTGTCAGGAGGGAGGTTGCCTGCTCTCAGTATTCCAGAGCTACTACAGATCAGGGCAGAGATGAGCCTGGAACTGTGGGACAGCTCTAGGCAGCAGATTTAGTTTACCTGGGGGAGAGGGCTTTTGTGCCTGGGCTCTCTGCAGTTTGATCCCTTCCACAGTCAGTTCCTTTCCCCAGGCATAAGTCTCAAGGAAGAACTGACTGTGCCAATCTTAACTTTGGGAACCTTTGCTTCCCCTTTCTATTTTTTGTCTTACTTCCACAGCTTTTCTGTTCCATGGCTGCCACCTTCACCCTAAATTTTTTCCGTTCTGGGATTCAGTTTGGAAGCTGGGGCTCTTTCCAGCTGCCTGGGCTGCTGAACTTTGGGGAGTTTAAGGTAAGATTTATTGTTGTTTCCCCACTCTCCAGTCTCATGTTAGTCCTATGCTTCTCTCTGTTACTTTGGAGGTTTCTTTTGAGTTATGCTTGTGTTTCAGTGGAAGACACTTGATAGCTGCAATACATTGATACTCTCAGACAGAATTGCTCCCCTTTGGTCTTAACTACTCAAAATCTCAAGCTGTGGAGACAGAAGTTTGGGTAGGAAATTGCAGAAATGACTGTAATGCTTTTTTTTTTTTTTACACTTCTTCTGCACAGTGCTCTGAGTCTGATAAGAAATGCCACCTCTGGACAGCTGTGGACTTGGGCTTCTTCATTCTGATGGGGATTGTGGGAGGCCTCCTTGGAGCCACCTTTAACTGCCTGAACAAGAGACTTGCCAAGTACCGCATGCGCAATGTGCATCCCAAGCCCAAGCTGGTCAGGTATGTGTGCTCTCTTGAGTTTGTACAGGGATCTCACTCCCAAAGCAAAAGTCTAGAAGACCCTGTGATTAGGACTGGAGGAAATCTCAGACTGGTTATTTTAAAAATCACAAAATGAAGCCTCTGTAGAACTTAAAAGTGAACATGAGAAACCAAATGTTACGGTTCCTGTAATTTTTTGATGGCTTTGGTGGTACAGAGAGAATTGCAATCCCTCTTATAAGGGCAGTGGAGGGAGCTCTTTATCATAAAGGCTGAACAAACCTGAGCTTTGTCTCCATGCAGGACTTTTTTGTGTCCTTGTCCAAACTGATGTGGAAGGAATAGCTGATCTCACTTTTTAAAATCATGTTGGTTAATTAAATCCACAATATCTGCCCTATTTAGAGAGGGAACTTCTGTGTTATTCTGAAAGTAGCTGTTTGTTTGCTCTAGACAGCTCCTAAACACAA
This sequence comes from Argya squamiceps, assembly GCA_037834095.1. Taxonomy (NCBI): domain Eukaryota; kingdom Metazoa; phylum Chordata; class Aves; order Passeriformes; family Leiothrichidae; genus Argya; species Argya squamiceps. Next base: position 3,076,693 of record JBBMKD010000070.1, read on the forward strand.
AGCCCAAGTTTAAAAAGAAAAAGAAGTGTATTTCAGTAATTAGAAAAGAGATTGAGAGACTGTGCATCACCCTGCCCAGTCCTATCTTTTACCCTGTAAGGATGTACATTTGATTGTTTCCATGTGAACAGCCTCATTACTGAACCCTGGGGCTTTTCATATGTGCCTGCTGTGTGTTCTTTGGGCAGAAATAGCTTCTTTTTGGGGCAAGCAGTTAAAAAGGGGAGCTAAGGCAATCCCTGGAAACCAAGTCATAATTCAGCTTGATTTGCAGTGTCCCTTGTTCTGATGCTAAGCTGTGGTGACTGCTGCTTCTTGCAGAGCTGGAACTAGGTTACAGTGCTGAGTGTGGCTTCAGTGTGTGGTTTATGTTGTGTCTTTCAGAGTTTTGGAGAGCTTGCTGGTGTCGTTGACCACCACTGTCACCGTCTTTGTGGCCTCCATGCTCCTGGGGGAATGCCGGCAGATGTCTCCCAGCCGGCACCGTGGCAATGACACCCTGAGCCTGCAGGTGAGGGATTATTTTGTGAAGATTATATTTCCTGTCATATTGTTCACCCTGCAGAGAAGCACAGGCATGTAGTGAGCTTCTGACAGTGTGCAATACGTAACAGAGCTGCAGTGAGAGTCCATGGAGGGTTGCAGGAGCTTAGGTAGTAGTGAAATAATACATTGTGCTTTTGTACAAAGAAACTCAGGCTCTGAGTCAAGGAGCCCATTGATGTTGTAGGCCCCACCTCTGCTATTGATGTTTGGTCTGAATTTCCCAAAGCATAGCTAGCACTAACAGAAGTGTTATTCCTGTTCTGCCCAAAAGCTAATGTAGGAGAAAGTGAATTTTAACCCTTTGTGTCTTTTGTATCCTGCATTAGGATGTATCAGAGGATGTAAATGCAAGCATCAAAACTTTCTTTTGCCCAAATGAAACGTACAATGACATGGCCACACTCTTCTTCAACCCTCAGGAGTCAGCTATCCTGCAGCTCTTCCACCAGGATGGTGAGTAGTTAGGAGACTTCCTCATCCCATGCTTAAACTTCAGAGCTTCATCTTAGCTGGAGCAGCACTACAAGGCTAGGAGCATCTTCAGGCCTTCATGGCTCTGGAGGACTGCTAGTAAAAGTGGTGAAAGTCTCCTTGATGGGAAGAAAGGCCTGCTTTTCCTCTCTTTTCACTTACTCATTGTCTGCATGTGTGTTTGGACTGGGAGACTCAGTAGCTGTTGTGAGATGAGCCTGCTGTGAGCTGAGGGGTAGAATGTGCAAGACTCTATCTTGGACAGACCTGTGCCCCTTTAGTCATGATTCTTCTTGTGTTGCAGGTACTTTCAGCCCAGTCACCCTATCCCTGTTCTTCCTTCTCTATTTCTTACTCTCCTGCTGGACATATGGGATCTCTGTGCCCAGTGGTCTGTTTGTACCATCACTGCTTTGTGGGGCTGCCTTCGGACGCCTGGTCGCCAACCTCCTCAAAAGGTGCATCAAGTGTGCGTGTGAGGGATGTGCTGCAGGTGCTCCAGGAGCTCTCAGGCAGGTTTTTTCTAATCTGAGGGCTCTGTGCTTTGCTCTAGTTACATTGGCCTGGATCACATCTACTCAGGAACCTTTGCACTGATTGGGGCAGCAGCATTCCTGGGAGGAGTGGTCCGCATGACCATCAGCCTGACTGTCATCCTGATCGAGTCCACCAATGAGATCTCCTATGGGCTGCCCATAATGATCACCCTCATGGTGAGTGCAGGGCCTCAGCTCTGGCTTTCTGCAGGCTGCTTGAACATGTGCTGGCCCTGAATCTTTGTTACTTTCAAGGCTGTCATAAGCCAAGAAGTCTTGTACTTGGAGCAACAACTCAGTAGACTTTGTGTTTGCTATGCAGGTAGCCAAGTGGACAGGAGACTTTTTCAACAAAGGCATCTATGACATCCATGTGAACTTGCGAGGAGTGCCTCTCCTGGAGTGGGAAACCGGGGTGGAAATGGATAAGTAAGGCTGCTCCTCTTGGACAGGCTGTGGGTTAGAGTTTGTGGTGGGGATTCTTGCTCAGAAATGCTTTAATGCAGGGGGATGATGCTTCATCTCCAACAAACCTGGTCACTCTAAGGAGCAGCTGTGGGGGCTGCTGTGAAAGGAGTTGTGCACTAGGCCTGCAGCATGAAAGAGATGTTAAAGCCCTTTCTGAAGGGGTGGACAGATGGAAGTCTGCAGGGTGGATTAGGGAGGTTTAGCAAGAACTTTGTGAAAACATTCCATTGGACTTTGCTTCTTGTGGGATGTCATCTTCTTCCCACCTGTTGTCTCTTTACAGTAGTGTTTAGAAATTTTATTATAAGTTAGAACATTCTGCCTTTCCTCTAGTGCATCACTGATACAGTGTTTTGTTTAAAAAAATTTAAAAATCAGGTGTGCTGTCACTGCTGATACCACAGTGAAGGTGAGCAAACAGGTAAAAGGAGCTAGCAGAACTTAACTGCAGCAGACTCCTTCAGGATCTTGTTTAGGGACTGGTTTGTTCACCACCAGCCTTCTGTCACTGACATGATGCATGCAGCAATCTTGGATGTCTGTTCCTTCAGGCTACGAGCCAGTGACATCATGGAGCCCAACCTGACGTACGTGTACCCCCACACCCGGATCCAGTCCCTGGTGAGCATCCTGCGCACCACCGTCCACCACGCCTTCCCCGTGGTCACAGAGAACCGGGGCAACGAGAGGGAGTTCATGAAGGGGAATCAGCTGATCAGCAACAACATCAAATTCAAGGTAAAGAGCTGAAAACTTGTTGAAAACTATCAGACAAGTTAAAGCTTGTCTGATAGGTTGAAGAGTAGAGAGCTTTGTTTTGAATGCAGAATGGCCTTGCTTTAGTTATTTAGGGTTTTGGGCAGAATTCAGGTCAGAGATATGCACCTACTGCAATACAAAATTTTTAAGAATTCCATTTCGTTCCATTCTTTGGGTGATGGAAGAGGCAAAAGTTAAGAGGACAGAGTAATCTGTTTAACACAGACGTGGAAACGTTTGGATTTGTTACTGAATTGCACATTCCTATTGGCTATTTCAAATCCTGCAGCAGCAGTGGCTAATGAAGATGTTACGTGGTGGCACAAAGCTGTGATCTAGTAGCTCATAGTCTGTCTTGGATAACTGTTGACGTGCTTGGTGAGTATCTGAAAGTTGTTTGTTGTGTCCAGAAATCCAGCATCCTCACCCGAGCTGGAGAGCAGCGCAAGCGTAGCCAGTCCATGAAATCCTACCCGTCCAGTGAGCTGCGTAACATGTGTGACGAGCACATAGCAACAGAGGAGCCTCCTGAGAAGGAGGATATGCTGCAGCAGATGCTGGAGAGAAGGTGAGGCCCTGCTAGGCACAAATGTATGGAAACAGGGTTTTTCCATATGTTTAGATGTGTTGTAAAGAATGTTTCGTACAGTCTGTATCATTCCATATGTCAGTGGAAGCAGTGCTGGTATCCGTGTTTTAGAAGTGGTTTGTCTGGTCTGAGGAACCAGTGCTGTGGCTCACACTTGTGGCCAAATCCCTTGCAAGTGGGTTGATTATGTCCAACTTCTTACATTTCCTTCAAACACCTATACAGACATATTTCCTGGAGAGGATGGAGTACCTGGGAAGATCTCTGTAGGAATTAATGTCCTCTTGTCTTCAAAAATGTGAGAGCTCTGGAAAGCTCACTTATCCCAGCTAATGACCTGGTGCCATGATACTGATCCCACCTTTCTGGTAACTGGGCTGAGTCACCAGGCTTGCATTGCTATTACTTCCAAGCAGAAGCCCAGTCTAGTGAATAATTTTCTAAGTCAGTGATTGTGACTTTCATGAATGGCATCCTGACCCTGACGTTTTGCCAGATGCTTCAGCTTTTATTGGAATCTGAGTAATTTGGCACTGAAAATTGCTTTAATAGCAAGTGATTTGAAACTGAGTTAGGAGACTGTCTTGTTCTGCTGCTCTGACCACTTAATGGCTCTTGACCCCTCTCTTCTATTTTTTTTTTTTATGAAGACTTGCTTGTCCCTAGCAAGAATCCCTGAAATGTTCAGGAGAATTTTGCCAAGAGCCGAAACAGCTGCTCTTTTGGGAGTTGGGGTATATGAAGCTTGTAACACATGGTGTTAAATCCATCACAGATACACTCCTTACCCCAGCCTGTACCCTGACCAGTCTCCCAGTGAGGAGTGGACCATGGAGGAGCGCTTCAGACCCCTGACCTTCCATGGCCTGATCCTGCGCTCACAGCTGGTCACCCTTCTTGACCGGGGGGTTTGCTACTCCGAGAGCCAGTCGGTGAGTTTTCTGTTCAGGAACTGCAGCAGAGACATCCCTCCCTCTCAGCTCAACAGGCTGGGAACAATATTCCTGGGCTGCCAAAAAGAAGATATCTGTTTTTACACTTGAAGGAGTGCGGAATGCATGTGTGTTTTAAAAGTTGCAGACAGGTAATGTGAATTCTCCCTTGCAGCTCTTAAAGTAAAGGAAGTTGAAAATATCCCCAGGAAAAGGACAGGCATGGTTTAAAAGGTTTAAGAAGTAATCCAACACACCTCTTTGCTGCATAAAGATACAAATATATGATACGAATATATGACATAAAGATATGCAGAAATGGAGAACAGAGGGCAGATATTAAATGCAAATAGAGCACCCAGCAGTATACACTGTGTGTTTTGCTGCTGTGTGTTGAGGTCTTAGCAGAACAATGTCTGTTGTGTCACTGAGATCACTGAGAGTATCTGAGGCCTAGCTCCCACAAGGCTGGTTTGCTGCTGCCCTCCAGTGTTGAGTGTAGATTTGTCAGAGGTTGGGAGCAGGTTTGTTCTCTGTCAGCTAAAGGCCCGCCTAGGTTTGGGTAACAGCACCTCTGCAGAAGGTGGATGTGTGGGTGTGGGAGGAGAAGGAGATCTGGGGGAGCAGTGAGGGGGCATGGTTTGCTGTGCTGCTTGCATCCCCTGTGTTGTCTGGAATGGTGACATGGGTTCAGTGGGGTTTCGTTTAATTGCAGAGTGCAAGTCAGCCCCGTCTGTCCCACGCAGAGATGTCAGAGGATTATCCTCGTTACCCAGATATCCATGATCTGGACCTCACTTTGCTGAACCCTCGTATGATAGTGGTAAGATATGCACTGCAGTGTGGCATTGTCTCCTGATACATATTTACAACTGTCCAAAGCCTTTAAAAAACATTGAGAGTATGTTTAATGCACTCTTTGGTGCAGTGACCAATATCCTGTGCTCCTCAAGCACTCAGCCTTCTCTGAATGTGGAAATCCCCTGATGAGGTAACAGTGTCCATTGGTGCTTTACCTCTAGAATAAGGTGTTGCCTGTTCAGTTTAACTTCTCAACAAACCAACCAAAATAATGTCATATTTGTGCAGAAATAGATGACCACAGTCAAATACTCCATCCAGGCATCAGTGCCTGGAGGACTTGTTGGAGTTGCTTGTTTGTGATTCCCAAAGACAGTGAAAATGCCTCTTGTAAATAACATGTTTGTTTTTCTTTCTTAGGATGTCACCCCGTACATGAACCCATCACCCTTTACTGTCTCTCCAAATACTCATGTGTCACAAGTCTTCAACCTGTTCAGGACAATGGGCCTCAGGCATTTACCAGTTGTGAATGCAGTTGGAGAGGTGAGTCCTTGTCTTGTCTTAGTTGAGCAAGGAAGCCACAGTGTTTGTGCAACATTTTCCATCTTTGGGACAATTAATATCTCTTTTAACATCAAACAGAAATGCTTTGAAGAGATCAGAATGTGATTTTTTAGGGCCCTGAAGGCTTGATTACTGTGACTTTGTTGTCATCTTTTGTGTCTTAGTCTACTTCCCCTTTACCTGCAAAGAGCAGGGTCTGCATCTCTCCTGTCTCAGGTGTGCAGCCTGTAGCAGCTGTCCCATTTTTGTATCTGTTGAGAAGCCTTGGGCTCATCAGAGGCCAGTAATTTGCCTTTCCTTTCACAGCTTTATTCAAACCAAGAGCAAAATTCCCTATATGTTGGGGCAAGAGGCTTTTCTGTAGGAAGGGAGTTGTATTCTGTTCCTACTCACAGGAGCAGCAAAGCAAAGGAGTGTTAAAATGGTTTGTGCTTGACTCACTGTCCTTGTCTCTTTGCTGTCTACAATGCTCAGGAGCAGTCAGTAGATGTCAGCAACCTCCTATAACCACAATGAGAAACTGTTTCCCTTAATCCTGACCTGGTCTGTGTGAGGCAGCACTGCTTTTTCTGCCTCGGGGTTCCCCATAGTTACTCTGCAGGGCCTGTGAGTTGCAAACAAGATATGTTGGCTTGTTCCATTTTAGTACAAGATGCTCTTGCAGTACTAGAGAACAGCCTAGTTCTAAACTCTGTGTGTGAAGTCAGTGAGGTGTTTCATCAGCTGGAATGTGTGGTTTGACTGCTTCCACAGTAGGCTGGGAGAGGGCCCCTTTTGTCACCTGCCAGTGTGCAGTCACCTCCTAGCTAGTCTTGACCATTTCTCTGTTTTGGCCTTAAGGGCTTCCTTGAATGTATCTGATAGGAGCTATCTGAAGTCATGCCAATGGAATACCAATGTCCTGAATGAAGCCCTAAAAGACAGCTTTATTGTTTCTAGCTGCAGTTTTTACTTCCCGAAGGATTTTACATCCTGGTGCCATCTGACATGGGAAGGATTTCCCTTCCTAGGCAGGGGGTCCTGCTGGTGCCAGACACCACAGCAATGGTTAAGTTGTTTTTTTGGATGTAGTTAAATCAGCATTCCTGCCTGGAGAGCAAGTGCTGGAGAGGGAGGGACTTTGTTTCTGTGAATTTCAACTTGAATCCACTCTAACTCAGCTCTGGCCAAGAACTGCTTTCAGGTTTCCTCTTTTTGGGGTGTTGAAAAGAACGACCACTTCACTATGGATGTCTCTTAGTGGCACGTCTCTGGTACTGACTTGTGTATTTTCTTCCTCTTTTCTCCCTGGTTAAGGTGGTTGGGATAATCACTCGGCACAACCTGACCCATGAATTCCTGCAGGCAAGACTGAGACAACACTATCAGACCCTCTGATGGCCTGGCCCTCTGTCAGTGTGGCTGCCTCCCTCCTCCAAGCCTGCACACATGCTCCATTCTGCTTGGACACCACAAGGCCCAGGACTTGCCTTTTGGCTTCTCACATGCATATCGAGCCTGGGGAGCTGGAAAACATCTTGCTAGCCAGAGGAGCTGCCCTGAGCCCAGAGCTGTTGATTGGCCTTAGGCACTTGGTTTGACAACTCTTGATCCAGGTGTTTCCTTCCCCTGTCCCCCAGTTGTCTCCTTCCATCAGATGTTGTCCTGGCACTGTGTGTTCTGCCATTTTGTTTTGGGGTTTTCTGAAGAGTTGGGGAAAAGAACCATTTCCCTCCACTGTGTCCTGGGCAAAGAACTGCAGCATCTTTCCCTTCCTCCTGTATGACTCCCTTTTCCTCTTCCTCCCTTGTTCCTGCAACTGTTGCCTTATTTGTGTGAGAAGGGGCTTGCTGTCACCACTGAGAGGAGATACTGAAGTTTGCAGATACCAAATAGCTGCTCTGGAGGATGGTTTCTTGCAAAAGCAGTATTTAAAAATGCAGCATTTTGGAAATACACCTGTCTTTGCAAGTGTTCCCCTTTGCCCATGTTTTTTTCACTCTGGCTTCATTTGTTCCTAATTTCTCTCTTTCTTTCATGAGGAAATGTTTCTGCTGTGATGTTTTTGACAGCAGATGACTTTTGAGAGCAACTCAGCAGATTTGGAGTTCAAAATGGTTACATTTTAGTTACTGTTTGGGTTTATAAATATTTAATATGTTTGCAAAGCATCTCAGAGAAGGGAGATCTCTTTCCTGTTAGCTGTTGCTATTATCTCCCTGTAAGGGACTCTTCTAAGATGCTTGGTGGCACTCCACTTTGACATTCTTGCATTTCTTGGCATTTGTAGGCACTTTGTCCTTGCACTGCTCAAACAGTGAGAGCCTGGGGCACCTTTCCAGCTGGAGTAGGAGGCCAGGGAGCTCCACATCCTGAGGGCATGGAGAAATGTTGCTTTCTGGAGGCAAACTGATGGTCTCTGGGCCTGAATTATCTCTGTGTCATGAGAGGAGCTGCTGTACTTCCAGGCTGCCATAAGGAGGGATACTTGGTGCTGGTGACTAAGGCAGGATCTCCTGCAGGTGATAAGTGGGGCTGTCTGTGCTCTAAAAATGCTTGGGATAAAGTTTGCAACTGCAACAATCTGTGAGGGTAAAATCAGCACTTGGGAACCAGCTGCAGCCAGTTCAGGGCTTTAGCAGGTACCATCCTGGCCAGCACCTGTATTGTTCAGCAGGCACCTGCCCTCCTGAGCTGTGTGTGCAGATAACCCTCAGTGGGAAGGCAGTGCTGTGCCTCAGGGACTGCAGGGCTGATTGGCTTGATAAAGCACAGAGCATTCTCTCAGCCAAGACACTGGGACAAGTTACATGGGGCACGTATTCCAGAAAAGCTTCTACACAGCCCCTGAGCCCTCCAGTTAACCTGTTGTCTGCCATGGGGACCTGGCTAGGTGGGAACTGGGACAGAAGAAAGGCAGACTTTGAGTTTCTGTGTTTCCTTAGAGCATAGGAGTTGGCATCAGCTACTATTGATTTGTGAGTTCTTTCCCTTTAAGTAGAATAAAGATGTTTTTTCTGTCTGGATAGTCTCTGCAGGTGTTGTCTAAAGTGCCTGTGTTCCCTAAACTCTGATCTTACACTGAGCTGTCCCAGGAAACTTCCAGCACCCATTTGCACTCCCTGAAGCTGGACAGGTTTGAAATAGGCTTATGTTAGGCTGTCTTTCATTCAAAGGATTTGTGCTTCTGGGTAGTTAGGAATCACAGGAATCCTGTTTTTGTGGGATTTCCAATCACTCATGTGCTATTGGGAATCCTGTGTTGTTAGAGGACCTGTCAAGAATGTCTTGTGTCTCCCCATGACAAGGGCACCAGATAATTCCCCATCTGAAGGCACCTTGCCTTCATCCTGTTGGCAGCACTGTCTGCTCTGCCTGGGCATCTTATTCAAATGTTTCAGCTGGAAAACACACCCTTTCATTCTTTCACTAAAGAAGTTTTCCATGAGGATGGTTTCCTGTCAGCTGCTTTAAAGGGAAACCTCAGCACAGAGTTACTGTTCTGTAGCCTGCAGAAAAGGAATTTCAAGTTCACCTGACATTTGGAGATGTAGCATTTCCCTTCTGATGAGGACTGATGCCAAGGGGCTTGTGCTCAATCAGTCTTATTCTCACACTTCAGTTACTAAATTCCTTTCTTCCAACACACTCACTGCTTCTACCCTGGCTCTAATTGCTTAGTGATTTACCAAGAAACTTACTCTAACATAGGTGCCTGTAACATTTTAACAGAGCAACACTAAGGGAAAATAACCCAGAACTTGGGTTAGTTCTGATGGCAAGGTTAGGGGCTTAGTCTGGGGCCTTCTCCCTTGCCTTGTGGTTTCCTGTGCAGTGTTAATTATACAGTTCTGAATTATTAATTACTGTGAACCATTCCAATGGTAGCAACTTACCTTTCCATTTGTTTTTTTCTTTTGCACTGTTTTTTTGTTATGAAATGATGTAAGCTAATTCCATGGTGTGTGTATATAAATTGTATTTTTTTTAAATTTGTATGAATATATTTTTATTTGAACTATAGCACTTGGGAAGTATTCATGTAGTTGTAACATGTCTGAGAGTAAAATGTTTGTGTCTCCTTCAGCACTTTCAAGGCCTTTTGATGTTTCTAGTATTGTTTTATTTTTGCCCTTTATGATAATAAAACTAGTAGAACCTGGCAACATCCAAGAGCATGATTTGAGGTAGTTGAGTAGTTGCTATTTATGAGCTGTCTGAACTAACAGTTTGTACAGAAGGTGCTCTTAGCCCAGGCAGAGGGAATGGCTGTGATCCTTTAGGTTGTGACCACTGTAGCTCCACATTCTCACAACAGCTGTTTCAAGGAGGGAATTGCCCTGTTTGATAAGGAGCTAAATTGTGCACATTGTGCTGTTTTTCTTACCTGAGAACTCACCTTCCTGCCAGTAAGTTCATGAGAGAAGTTTAGACTACAGTGTGATACCTCTTGTTTTACAGTTGGTTTCTCCAGGGTGTGAAAGATCTTCATTTGATCTTTAATGTTCATTTAGTTTGTGGCTATCTTTCCTGCTTTGTCCTGCTGTCTGCCTTACAGAAAAGAATTTGTGACAATTTTTGAGCTTTCACCACATGCTTACAGGCCAAAAATATAAGTACAGTCTTTGAGCACTGTAGAAATATCTGACCCACCAAGCTCACTGCCTTTCCATGTTTCTGTGCATCAGGGGGCTGTGCTGTGAGCTCTCTAACACAGAGTTTGCCAGACCTTGTGTGGCTCCTGCCCTCTGGCTCTCCCTTAGTGGGTTTCAGAATCACAGAATCACAGATTGTGGAGGTTGGAAGAGACCTTCAGGATCATCAAGTCCAACCCAGCCCTAACACCTCAACTAGGTCATGGCATCAAGTGCACATCCAGTCTTTTTTTAAACACATCCAGGGTTGGTGACTCTACCACCTCTCTGGGCAGACTATTCCGGTATTTATTCACTCATTTGTAACGCCAGGGAAAGCCTGAGATAGGTAAAGCCATCTCTTGGGAGGGAATGGCAGAAAATCTGGTTTGAGGAGCTAAAGAAGTGCCCCAGCAGTCTTAACTAAGCAAGGAACAGGAAGAATACCCCCCTACAGGGGTGGGAAGGGGTCATCAGGAGAAAGGACTGGGGGAACTCTGTTTCAGCTCTGTGCTGCCTTTGGTCATAAATGCAGCAACACAGAAGGTAATGGGAGAGGTTTATAGGCATGTTGAGTCCAACCATGTGTCATTATCCTTGTAACAACACACTGGGGCTCTAGCCAGAAAAAAAATAGTGTTCAGTGAAATTATTACTATTTTTTAAATTTTTTGCTTTGCTAGCAGGATACAAGCTGCCTTTTCAGTGTGTGTGCATTCCCACAGAGGTGTGTGTATTCCCAGCTGGATCATGCAGCAGGCACAGGAAGGAGCAGGGGATGGCTGCCCAGAGCTTTGGCTGTTGCAGGGGCGTGAGGAGAGAGTGAAGGTGCTCTTCTTGTCCAGGGTGCTGAAGGGCTTCTCAGCAGGGTGGGATACACTCAGTCTCCTCTGCAGCCACTGTACAAATGCAGTGTCTGGAAAGGCTTCCTGGGAGGTGGGATGGGATGTCAGTGAGCTCCTCTGCTGTCTGGGAAGGGAGGGGAGTCGGTCAGTGAGGCTTGGATGTTGAGATCACACTTTAAAAGTGAGTAGCATGTCCCTTTCTCCAGGCTGTTTCCATTGCTGTATGGGCTGTGTATGGTTTAACACACATCTTACTGATCCTTCAAGCATTTTGGAGCAGAGACTGGAACCAGTCCCAAAATATATACCAGTTTCAGTAGAAAACAATTCTGTGTTGAAAACATGACTGAGAGACAAGACATGACAACCTTGAGACCTTTGTTGACTCCCCCACCAATTCTTTGATGCCTATACTAGAGAATGTCTCTCTGGGATGGCCAAATTAACACACCAGTTTTATCTTTCTTTTCTATCCTCCCAATTCCCAGCATAGCAGGCCTGACTCGAGCTGCCTTCCCACCATCTGTTTTCATAAACTTCTCCTCCTGCTCAGTCTGCTTTTTGTGTACAGGATTGTGCTGGTTTTCTGAAGAGAACAGTCAGGAGATGGTAATAGAGAAGAGAAGTCTTACAAATCTTCTTTCCTTCCCACATAAAAGTGTGGGACACACTTATCAAGCAGATGTCAATCAGTAAAAGCCTTTGGGGGCCAAGATTCAGGGGAAGTAAATCAAGCAAGCTGGCTGCAGCCAGACTGGGATGTGAACTGGCACAGCTCCATGTCTCCCTGCAGCAGTGCAGGGTGTGTGCCCTGTACTTCACATGTTATTTCTTAGAGAAACCAGGCAGTGCTGACAGCTCCTCTTGGCATTCTTGCTGCCAACTTGGATTTAGTGGAAGCATTTGGTTTAGTGGGAAGCTGGACAGGGATAGTGCAGTGTCTGAGGAGCAAAGAAACCATCAAATCTAATTTGCAATTATGCCCCATGTCAAGCAGACCCCTATTCCAAACAAGGCTCGTGCCTTACAGAGTGCATGGAGCACACTAAAGGAGTTACTGTGTTTCAGGGTCTAAAGGACCCTGACAGCCAATCCTGGGTTCTGCCAAACACTGTTAGGAAGTTAGAATGAAGCCTGGCAGGGCAGGAGGTGGCAAATGTCATTATAGCTGTGTGGAGGGTGTTAGCCTAGTCCTTCTCTGGTCCCACTGGGGTATTTCTTCATTTACAGGATGGCTGTTCCCAGGATTGTTCCCTGCTCTCTGATCCAGCTCTCACAGCAACAGTGGCAGCTTTTTTTCATCCTTGGGGATGATTTTCTGTTCTTTGCCTGTGGAGCTGCTCAGTGTTGAGTTTCTCCCATTCAGCTTTTCCCAGTGCTTACTCCTGAGTGCAGCACTGTTCTGACCTGGCTGTGAGATTTCCCTGAGGGTGCTTTACAGCTCAGTGTATGGATGGGAATAGCAATAAAAATCCAGTCAGAGGTGCTTTTTTCCTCGATTGCTTACCCTCAATTAGGTTCTCCCAGACCTCAGGGTTTATTAACATACTGTCTGCAAGCCACTACAGACTTGTTCCACCAGGAACTGGCTTGCTGCTAATACTGGACCCACCTGGCTTCAGGTCAGGCAGCATTGCCTTTTTTGCCATTTTTAGCACATTCCACTGAACTAATCAGTGTTTTGTGCCTTGAGGGGCTGACAGGGAGGGACAATTTACAGTGTCTGTGCAAGTTGTGCTTGACTGGGTAAAATTCAGCTCTAGCAAGAGCTATTGTTAAAGTGAATATATTGTTTTTACTTTCAGCAGCACAGGAGAAGTCAGGCTGTTGCCCATTGCTGGTGTGGAGGGATCCACCTGCATGTTCCCCTCGTGCTGCAGTGGGTGTGTTTGGAAAGCCTTTTTAGAAGACAAAGGCCTATTGTCCCCACAAAGGCTCCCCAAAGGGTGACTTCACACCCCCTTGATCTGTGAAATTGAATAAATGCAAAGTTACTGCAGCTTTCACTGCAGAGATGTCCCATGGATGCTGCTGGGAATCTTAACCTGGGAATTTATTCTCCTGTCAGGGGAACCTGTGTGGACACTATTCCACAAAGTATTTTATCTGTAGCTGGTGCTGCTGGAAGGAGAGGATTTGTCTGTGGCTTCCTGTTGGAGTGTAGCAAAATTATTCCCTCAGACAGGACTTCTGCCCTTCTTCCCTAGGAAAGAATCACAAGGCCCAGTGTGGAGAGGAGCACACAGATCCTCATGGAGGCCACGTCAGCAGTGCAGGGAGTGACTGTGAGGGTGGCTTGTCAGAAATGTGATGTGTGACATGAGTCCTGTTAAAGTGTTGCTGCAGCCTTGGTGTGACTGGCCCTGTGCAGGAGAGGTCTGCACTTGAATTTTCCCTTTCCCTGGAGCTGTGGTCCCTGAGAGCTGTTGTCAGCAGCTCTGGAACACCTCCCTTCCATACCTTATCCTCACCTGCTGGTATTTCTGTCCCCAGGTGCATTTGCATAAGCAAAGTCAGAATTGGACTGTTCCAGCTGAGCCTGTCCTGGTGCTGCCTTCTTAAGCCCTGTAGTGGTTTTGGTTTGAATCCCAGTCACAGCACCATTTGTGTGGTGGTTTCATGTTTGCCAAATTTTGTTTGCCAACTGGGAGATAGGATTTTGGGAGAAAAAGGCAAAAAAAGGCTCAACTTAGAAGTAAAAACAGATAGATTTTATTAACATATACTAAGAGAGGAAAATAAGAAAAGAAAAAAAAACCACAAATGAATTTTTTAAACTAACCCTTTCTTTTTTACAAACAATGTAAAGAGGCAAAACTGAGAACTCCAGGTCAGTACCACTTATAAAACAGTCTTTCATTCAGTCTTTGAGAGAGAGAAGTCTCTCCTGTTGTTTGGTAACTTTCTACAAGAGAAACTCTGCTTGTGGCTCTTAACTCACACAAAAGCAGCCCACCCAGGAGATTCTGCAGTTGTGGAACTTCCCATATCACATAGCCTTTCCCATGATCAGCCCTGAACAAGCTTCTCAGGGCACTCAGGTGCATGGGAATGAGACTGGGAATGCACTGAGATTCTGGGAATGGGACTCATGAGGTGCTCAAAATAACACAGTTCCTAGCAGTGCGTGCAGTCAATCACAGGACAGTTGTGTTGAGCTGGGCTTGATGCCATTGCCAGGGCTCACATGGGGATCTGCCTTGGTTTGAAAAGACAGGAGCCTTCCTTGAAATGGGAAATGTAAACCCCCTCCCTCTGAATTATTATAATTTTCAAATTAAGGGACTCTCAGGTAAAGATATAGGAATAGGAATAACAGCTCTTTACTAGGAAAATTAAAATAAAAACACAATAGTACAAAAAAAACACTGACATAATCAGAGTCACCCTGTTTGTCAGGGTGTTGGTAGCAGTCCACTTGTGTTCATCTTAAAATGTGAATCTCACAGAGGTGTGTTCAGCTCTTTAATTGGTTTAACCAGATGTCAATATTCAAACTAGCCATTGATTGGTTCTGTCAGGCATGGAGGGAACTGCTAACAGCTTCTCTTAGAAAAATCATTTTTGTGGTGGCTTCTTCCCTCCTCACCAAATGTCAATTAATGCAAAACTAGCACAGGTCCAGTGGTGGGGCAGGTGGGTCTGATCTTCCTCTGGGAATCCAGGGAAAAGGCTGCTCTGGTGTTCTAAGTATCAGATTTTTATCCAGATAGGAATGCTTGGCTGCTCCCCCTGGGTGGAGCATCTCCCCATGGGATGATGTAATTTTATCAGCCATGCAGTGAGACTCAGTGGCCCGTTAACAGAAGATTCCCCCTGGAGGGAGAATGGGTCCTGGAAGAGATAAAGAACATTGCCCCAGCTGGTTTAACAGCTGCCCATTAACAGAGGAAAATCCCCCCCAAGAATTATGAAGGGTGAGTCATGAAGGAGATAAAGAGCACTCCTCCACCTCGTTTCAAAAGATGGTGATAGAATACATACTTCTGGTTACATCTTGCATTGCAGCCTAAGACAGGATCTTTGTTCCTTAGGATGCTGACTGAATGTGGTTTTGGCAATATTCCCTTCTTTGGTGCAGTGCTGGAATATGTTTTGGGTCAAATTCAGCTCCTAGGTGTGAAATCTAGCAACTAAGGTTAAATAAAGCTTAATCTGACTTCCAGTGCTCCCACTGGCCATGTTAGAACATCTTTGCAAGGGGCCATTCCCAAAAAGTGATACATGTTCTGTACAAGCTGCTGTGTAGTTGAGTGATCCCACCTGTCCTCTCATGAGGAGTATCATGATAATACTCAAACCCTTTGAGGATCTTTCAAGAAATTCTGGGAATCAGCATCTCAGCCAAGTGCAGAGTGAGACAAGACACAGTTAATGATGTATCTTTCCATTGATGCTCGTAACCTTTATTTGGCCACTGCTAGAAAACATATACAGTGAACTCCCTTGCCTCCCTCTGGTTATCTTGAAACCTGTGGAGTGTTATGATTTTATTTCTTTCTTTTCATGTAACTTTTGCTTACATGAGGCATTTGTGGTCGTTCCCATGACTGAATAATCTAAACCAGCAAAAGGACTCTCTTATTACTGAAACCCTTTCTATAGGAGACCTCGTGATGGTCTTTCAGTGTTAAGCAATTTTTTTTTTCCCTGCTCACCTGTTAGTATTTCTTACTGCAGAGGAAAAGCTCTAGTCAAAAACTCATTTTCACTTTTAGCAAGTTCATGCTTTCTCTGTCACATGTAAGTAAGATCCAGGCTTGTGGGTACCAGAATATCAAGAACACTTAAGATTTTGACTTTAGGCAAATATGAGGAAATATAATGCAACAGACAGGAGAGAGGTCCAGCACAGATGTCTAATGTGTTAGTTTTATTTAAAGATGGTCTGTCAGTGCTAGCGTAAGAAATGTTCTTTAAAAAACATCAAATAAATAAATAAATAAATAAATAAAAATAGGAATAACTTTCTGCTGAGGAGCTTAGAAAACATCTGGCTTTCATCTTGGGAGGAAGGGGTACTGTAAAGCATTCTTCAGAGCAGGGAATGGGGAGATTGATCCTAATTTCTCCGGGAACCTGCAAACCAAACACGAAATAAATGTTATTAGAATTTGGTTTTGTCTTGGTACGTGTCACCATTGTCAGCAGAGCTTTTGAAAAACAAGTACTAGTTTAAATACTAGGCTCAAATTAATTCCATTCTCAAACTGTGTCTTCTTAAAGACTTCAATGAGAAGCTGCTCCTTCCCTGTCCCGTGGCATGGGCACGGTCTGTGCTGTTCAGTGAAATGGCTTAGACAGGACTCACCATTGCAGCCCATCCCACTCAGGGAGCCGATCCGATCAATCCTCCTCCCAAAACAGCCAGAATCTCTCATCATCCTGGGCATCTGCAGCCCCCTCAGTCTCTTGAGGAAGGGGTCCCTGTAGGACAGAGGGGTGTTGGGTGCAAGCCTGGCTTCAGCCTTCTGATTGTCACTGTCATCGACGAGTTCCGACAGGATCTCCTCCTGGCTTTTGGGTTCTTGCAGGTCAGGATTGGACTCCAGGGCTTCCATCATTGCAATCTTATCCTCCAGTCTCTCCAGCAGAGCCTATAAGAGAAGGATTAAAGAGTTAATGGAACTCCTTGTTTCGTGGTCATTTGCTAACTCTTCCAGTAATTCTGTTTTGCATTCATTGATGGTCCCATAGCCCACCCTAGGGAGACTGACAGGTTGGATCCCAGCCTTACTGGTGGTTGTTGGGTTCTGTTCTCTGCATTATATCCTTGTTCAAAGTAATTCCATTTATGGGAGGATACAGCTTCACCTTGTGAACTGAATGAAGCTGCTTGCCCCCATGTGTTTCTTAGTGGCAAGATTAGAAGACATCTTAGCAAAATAGAAAATGCAGGATGTGGGTTGCACAGGGAGATACCACTCAGCCCACCAGTGGTACACAGTCTGAGAGAACCTCTAGCCACATAGCCCACTCCCCCAGAAGCTGCTTTGTCACCCCTGGCTATTTCAAAGGACATCACTTGGAGAAGCTCTTGGTGTTTTCACTCATCTCTGCCCTAGAGATTGCAGGATTGCTACTCCTAAAAGTAACTGAAAATACCTGTATGGTAAATTCATGCCTGTTGTGTGATTGCTTCCTGGGTACCATTTTTGTCATTCATAACTTGAGCTTCAATTTAGGCAGCTTTAGCTTCAATTGTCCTTATCAGCTCAGGGAGTTTGTTCTTAAGGCCTGAGAACAGCTTTGGGATTCTGGGCACTGGTACCAGCCCAAGGAAAGGTTTGAACTTTCACATCCCATCAGAGTCTCAAGCTTGTACTGTGCTGTACCAATGGATTTTCTCTGTTATTTGTTAAAATCCTTAGGTGGTAATTTTATAGCTCTGGAAGATTTTCTGGATGACCCACACTAAATGACTTTGTTATTCCTCTAGTGATATTTCTAAAAGTTTGTCTCTGGGTGTTCCACTTTGCCTCCTCATCTCTCATCCATTCACAACCTCAAATTCACAAAGCCAGAGCCATATGGCTGTCCTGTGGAGCAAGGATGGACATATAGACAGCAGGATAGACAGGACCCCACCTCAAATTTTCTATTTGTTCTTATGGAGCTACCCTGATAATTTTTTCCTTCCCTGGAACTTTGTTCTCAGGAAGATGTATTTTTAAAGGAAAAAGAACCGAAATGCCAAAGCAGACATTCTACAGCATCACAGTTTTGGCTCCCACTATTGCCCAGGAGCTGGGGTGAACCCAGCATGGGAGGATATTGCCCTACAGAGCTTCTCTGAACCCAAACCCCTTCAAAGAGCTGAGGCTTTGTCCCCTGCCATGTGATGGCTGATGTGGTTATTGCAGTCCAGTCATGCAAAAGGAAGGCAAAGAACCACCTCACGCTCTGCTAAACACCCCAAAAGTTTAACCTTGCAAAATGAGAGTCCTCACCTCCATGCTGGCTAGTTCTTTGGCAGGGCTGAGGCTGTAGATAGGGTTGGCTCTGCTGGACTGGAGCTGGATGAGCAGCAGCAAGATGAAGCCATAGAAAAATGAGCCTTTAGTGTCCATGGCGCTGACTTCGTTGGGAGTAGGGAGGTTCAAGCTGTTCTTTCTGAGATGTCCCTTCAGGTCTCTCTCTTCCTTGTCCTGTTGTCTCTCTTGTGAAGCTTGTCTTTTATACTCTTTGGGTGATCCCTGCTTCCTAGGTTATCAGTAGGTTTATCTTGGGCACATTCCAGTCCCACTGTAGGCATGCAGCTCTGTCAAGGGAAGATTCCCTTTATTAGCTGTCATTAGGCAGCAGCTGCTGTTGCTGAGGAATGTATGTCACAAGTCAGTGATTTCATGTCACTCCCCCTCCTCTTGATACCAGGCGCTGTGATTACATAGTCCAGTTGGAAATTCTTAGCAATTCTCTTTCAAGAGACCCCTATGGTCAGATTTACAGAGATGGGAAACAATCTCAAAACTGCTCTGAACTTTGCTCAGTTAGAAGATTTCCACAAGGAAATTGCCTTTTAGAGGGGATACAACAGGCTTTCAGATGAGTATTTGGTGAAGAGTCAAGAATGAAGATAAATGGATTTTCAGGACACCTAAAGCATTGTGCACACTTCCCTTCTATATATGGAATATGCGCAGCCACCGCATACCACAGAGTGTGCTGAAAACCCCAGATTTGGGCCATTTCTCTTTCCCCATTGCTGCTGAGGTGATATCACCACTGAGACTTTGCATTTGTGTGTTACCAACAAGAGCAGCACCCTGACCTGCACCTCGGTGCAGACTGACTGTGGGGAGAGCCTCCAGCCCTCCGCGACAACCGGCTTCGGCACCGCTGGAAAACGTTAATGTTTATTAACAGCCAAACATTTAATTAATGGGATTTCATTGATGGTAAGGCTTGACCCTGCACCAATAAAATTTAAAGAACAGGCAGCCAGATTCAGCAATAATCTGCTTTTACCGTCGTACAAGAAAACAGCTTTTTTGATGAGAACTTAAATAGATGGCTTTTGGTGTTATTCAGGAAGGTATCAGAGTCTGTCCCAAAGAAAGAATGGATGAGTCTGTGTGTGTGTGTGTTTTGTGAGGAGTGAAAATGAAATCTTTAATTTAATATATTAAAAACAAAAAGTATTCGTTTATTTAAGTGCTGAATGGCTTAAAATTAGCTAGAAACTGCCTATTCTTAAATGAGAAATTACAAAAGTACAGAAATGCTTCAAATTTCTCTTCCATTGGTGTCTTTGTGCATATAGTATAATTAAAAATTAATCTTTTTAGAGAAATGCAAGAGTTCTAAATCATGAAGCAATGTCTTTTTTTTTTTTTTTTGGCATTTTCCTAGTGTTTCTTGTTATTTTAAATTGAAACAACAAATGTATGGGTAAATTGAATGTCAGTCTAGAAATAATTTGTTGACTCTTCATATGAACATAGATCTTGAAAGAATCTCCTGAGTACACTTTCAAAATAATAATAGAATGATAAAGTATTTCCCATGTCTTAAATGTCTTAACATGGTGTTTATATACAAACATGTGCACATACTCTTCACATGATCAGCTACCAAAATTATACCAGAAAGGACATTCTCAAGGTTGTGAAGTCACACTCGAATGCCACTTTTTCCTAATATAGCCCGAAGTCAGCCCAACTCTGTGTACGTTCTGATGAAGCCCTTTATTATAAGAGCTTTCTATTTTTCCTCAATGCTTTTATTTTTCAGAACATGGAGGCAATACTAGGTTTTTTTTTATTATTGTGTGCTCCAACACTTATTTTGTGCTTTTAAAAAAAAGCACTAAGATTCTCTTAGCTTCTTTTTTTAAAAATTAGCACTCTATTCTGCAGTGTCTGTATTATTAATTAATTAGTTACAAGTATTCTGTTCCTGCTGCTCTTGGTGTGTGTGTGTTTGTTTGTGCCATGGTGTCATTTTGTTTTGTAAACTGCAAAAGTGGGAGAAGATAAACCAGAATTATTAATTAATTTTGAGTGTCCAATTTAAGATAATTAGAATCTGTTATTGTTGTATTTCTTGTTTCTTTCCTTTCACACCCCCCCACGTACTAAATATTCTCTAGTGTTCTCTCTGTACAAAAACATTTTGTAGCTTGCTCTGAGTTTTCTTTTGTGTCTGTTTTCTTTTGTACAGCAGCCCCTGGGGCACAAACCCAGCAGCAAGAAATTGAGGGGCACAGTATTAATCTCAGATGGGAAATATTTTGCTTTGAGTGACCTGTCCCTGTGAAACAATCTAATTTTCCACAATTTTAGTCATTAAATCGGACCCTGAGATAGTCCTTTCTTTACTGGTTTCTTCCTTTTTCCTCTTCTGTGTTCCATGAGAGATAAATAAGGTGCAGCAGCGTGACTTCAGCCTCAACAGTACTTTTCTAAGACAGAAAACTTTTGTGCTCAATTCCATGTACAGTGTAGAGAAGTGCAGAAATGGGATAAAGTGGCTGCCCATCACAGTAGCAGCTGTACTTTCACAGCCAAATTCTGCCCTCAATTATCCATCTTGCAGTTCTGCCAAAGCAAACAGAGTGTGAAATGTCAGAACACGGCTCATCATTGTTAAAGCTATAAAAGTCACTTGTTAATCTCAGTGTTATCACCCTGGTAAATTAATGTAAATTTTAGGCTTTATAGCCCAGCAGTGGAGAGTCAAGATTTAGGCATTGCCCATGCTCAGCTGGGCATTTCCCTAGTAAAATGTCTGCCTTAACAGGGCAGCAGGTTCTTCTAAAAAGCTTGCTGTGACTGGTTTTAGGGTTGGGAATCTGGCACATTTCCCCCTCTTCTCAGGATATGGGGTGGAAGGTGTGCTGACATGAGGCTCTGTTAGAGCAGCTCTGGTCAGCTGGCAGCCCATGTGTGGATCCTGTGATGAGTAGGATGGACAGAGCTCAGCTGAGGTGACATTGCCCCTTCTCCAGCAAGATGATTCTGTGTCCTTGTTTTTCAGCCCTGTAAGGCTCAGGACTGTAAACCTGGGGGTTGGTGCCATGTGGGTTCCATCTGCTGCTGCACAGACCTGCCCTAAGTGCTGCCCTGACCTGCTGCACATCCTCCTGCTGGTGTCCATTCTCCTACTGCCATTCTGTGCTCAGAGTGTGAGCTGTTTGTGCAGAGCCTCCTGTTCTGAGGATCCTTTCATCTCCCAGAGACAAAAACTTTGACAAAACTATGCCACACCTCACCCGGACTCTCTTTCCCTGCACATTAGTTAGATTGAGAAGGAAATTATTGGATGAGGCCATCAGACAAGAATCAAAACAGAAGTGTAAAAATGTCTGGAGTGGCCATCCTGCAATTAAGTGGTGCTTCACTTTTTCCAAGGGGGGAAGTTAATTTTCACCCTAAACACGGATTGTTTGTCCCGGTCATTGTGATCTATTATCTATTGCCCCTTCCTTTGCGGACCCTTCAGGCTCAGTGCCGGCTGCAGGGAGCCCCGGGCTGGCTGTGTGGGGGGCGATTGGCGTCTGTCCCGGGTGCTGAACACCTCGCGGCCCTTCTCCTGCAGCGGCAGCCGCTGCCAGGTGTGTTTTTAAAGCGATGGAGCCCCTCTGTCCTTAGAAGTCCCCCTATGCCGGTCTGCCATGCCAAGCCTGGCACTGATACCGGCGGCTTAGCCCATGGCACAGGGACGTGGGTAAGACACTACCTGGAATTAACCCCTCGGCCAGTGCCCACCTCCGGAGAGGATTCCCTGGTAGCAGCAGTGAAGCCATCGGGAAAGACACGCTGGCTCACTGCCACGGTCCCCGAGCTGGCAGCAGTGCCTGGCAGTGCCACTTCAGTACAATTTGGAGGGTCGCTGACACAGTCCTGGGAGGATGGATGCACCATCCTTCCTACCGCTGCGACCCTCCAGCAAAAGGCTTTCCAGAACAGCCGGGATGTGCTGGCCAGGGTGAGGACGGAGCCCTTAAAACATGGGGAGACGGGGACTCTGTGAGGGATTTCTGTATCCTCTGACCATCTACTAAACCGTCACCGAAAAACAAAACGCCCAAAAAAGGCGATGTAGGCTTGGCACCAAGTTTATTGCTCCGTACCACACCGCCGTGGCCGGTCCGAGGGCAGCCTGGTGGTCTGGCTGCTGAACGCCAGCCTGGAGATTCAGGAAGCTCTTGGGAGCCGGTCCCGGCTTCAGCTTCTCCATGTGCTCCAGAAACCTGTGAAAGAAGCGCGGAGAGCTGCGGGGGAAGCCGCTCCGAGGCTTTCAGCCGGGGACAGCGGCAGCTGCGGGCGGCTGCCCCGGCCTGTCCCGCTCCGCCCGGCCCCTACGGGCTCCGTGCCGGCGGCATCCCAGCCCCGTCTGCGCGCCGGTCCTCTCCATCCTCGTCCCAAAAGGGCAGGAGAAGTGTCTCCGTCTGAGGGAGGACAGGAGGCTCCTCCACTGGCTCTGTCCCTCTCTCTCCGCTGGCTGAGAAGGTCTGGGGCCAGGACCGGAGCCCCCGCCCGCCCGCTCTCCGCCCCCGGGAGCTCCCGCTCTGAGCCGCTGTCCTCAGCCCCGGCCACCGGCTCGTCTCCCAGGGTCGGTTCGCCTTTCTCTTCCCTGTCCTGGAGACGAAAGGAGAGGAGAGAAGGGATAGAAAGCGCCGTTCCTGCCATTCGCCCCGGCGGGAGCGGTGCGGGTGTCCGCGCTGGGAGCCCCGGCCACGGGACCTGCAGGGATCGCTCTGCGCTCCTCGCCGGCCGCCTGCGCTGCTGCCCGCGGCACAACGAGCAGCAGCAGGGGGGGCCCGCAGCACAGAGCCGGGAGCTGCATCCTGTCCCTGTCCCTATCCCTTATCCCTTATCCTAATCCCTATCCCTATCCCTATCCCTATCCCTGTCCCTATCTCTATCCCTAAATCCCTATCCCTAATCCTTATCATTATCCCTATTCCTAATCCCTATCCCTATCCCTGTCCTTATCCTTGTCCCTGTCCTTATCCCTATCACTATACCCATCCCTTTCCCTATCCCTATCCCTATCCCTGTCCCTGTCCTTATTCCTGTCCCATCATCATCTCGATACTTTATTGCTTCTTTGCCCATGGATGTCTCTCCTTCTATCCCCACTCTCCCCAGAGGGAGCTCAGCTGCCTCCTGCCACATCCCTGCAGGAGCCGAGGTGCTGCTCTGTACCCTCTGGCTTCCATAAGGGAACTGTTGGCAATTGTCCTCACAGGTCACCCTCCAGGAGCTGGGGGTCTTCTGAGTGCAGCAACTGTTCCAGAGGGAGAGAACTGCCCTTAGTTGTCTCCCCTACTGGCAGCACCCGTTTTTCCAGTGATTTCCTCTCCCTCCACTCTCCATCACTGTTAGGAAGGAGTTGATGAAATAATCTTGCACTTTCAGCCTGTTTTCTCTGCCTCAGACACTCAGGAGCTGAAAGTTGGGTTGATTTCCCCTGCAAGGGGCTGAAGGATGGTTCATTTCTCTTGGGGCAAGTGGGAGGAATTGAAAATGTTAATTTGTCTGCAGCAAACAGAATGTTTTGCTGCAGACAAATGAATGTCTTGGGACAACAGCACTTTCTTCTCTGTATACAAATTTCTGTGCTATGTGAGTAGACCATGTCCTGAGATTTGGGTTTAGGAGATTTTCCTTCTTTGAAAGTTCCTCTGATGATGGTTCTCTGGCATTATCACCAAACCCTTCCTTGCCTTTGTAACCCTTTCCTCTGAAAGAGGAAGAACAGCACACAAGGTCCTTTCATTCACCACCTGGGTAATATTAAAGCAATTTCACTAAGCCTCTGCTTTCTACCCTCTTCATCTACTTAGAATGGAAGCAAACCAGCAATATCAACTGGTGTAGGACAGTGATTTCTGTATCCAGCTGTTTTAACAGCAGGCAAGTGGGTTTGTTTAGAGCAACACAGCAAAGAACTTGGCAGAGAAAGGAGATGTGTGTTTTGAAAGCTCAGTACCTGAATGAAGGAAGATCATGTCAGGGGAGAGGGTTATTGTTGATAGAGAATGAAAGCAGATATGGGTGAGGATGTACATTATCCTCAGTTTTGTGTGTACTGAAGACAAGAGTGGAATGGGATAAAGCAGTGAGACTGAACAGGATCTGTGTGATGATCAAGGGGAATAAGTACAACTGGCCCTCTATTAATAAGCTAGCCAGAAGTGAGTCCTGGATGAGACCAAATCTCAATTGCTGCCTGACATCACTTAAAATCAGGTACACCAAAAGCACACATATTTGAGAAAGATATCTGTGTGTTTCTTTGAGGCTTTTCTCCTCAGCAACTTCTGTTACCCTGGTCTGTAAATTCATGCACTGCTTCTTAGCAAAGATGGAAATGGCACAGGTAGAGATGAGCTTCCCTCATCTGACTGGCATCCTCACTTCAAAGCTTAGCTTTGATTATTTAAATGCTAATAGAACTCAGCAAATTACCTAAAGTACAAACACACCTGGCTTCAGTCCTGGGGATCTAATTATAGAGCCTTTTATGTGAAATAAATTGTTCTTGCTTTGAGAAAAGTGCCTTTTTAAAATGTTCCCCAGAAATGCCAGGTGATGGGATGACACATTACCAGCTCGACCTCTGTAATTGCAACTCTTATCTGTTTCTTATTCATCTTCTGTAGGATTCTGTTCACAAGTGCTCACAGCTCCGACTTCAACCTACTCTGACCTCTGGTTTTTTTCTGCAAATAAACTTCAGTAGTGCTTGTCCTTCACTGGGTTTTCAGTGAAATTTCAACCTTAAGAAGCCTTTATGTCTGTGAGAACATCCCTGCTCTAGAGTTACTGGGGGCTGGGAACAACCTTTACACTCAGGATTATTAGAAAGGAGGCTGTAAACTTCCCATTAGCACCGGCTGTCACCAGTTTGTCACCAGCTCTACATTTTTACATTGTTTGTTACATTGTTTGACACCCTGATATCCCTGGGCTGTGAATTAACCTTTCCAGCACATGGGCTGCACCTGGGCTAGCCCTGGGGTAACACATCTGAAGAGAGACTCTAAGAAAGCTGCATGCTTTCTGTTAAGCTCCCCCAAGTAACCAGGTCTGCCTCTTCCTAGCCTAAGTAAATAGTTTGGTTTTTAGCCATGTATAGACCAGCTCTTGGTGTGGAATTATGCTGGAAGATGAAAGAATAACACAGTTTTCATTTTGGACTTTAATTCTTTATTTGATTGGTGAAAGTCTTAATTTTCTTGTGATTTTTTTTTCCTTAGGAGTGGCAATTGAGAGTTTAATAAATTAATTATGGACTAATCCATCATTGGAGAGGTTGTACTCAGGGCTGTCGGTGTATATGGCAACAAATATCTGTTCAGCACATTTTCACTGTTGCTGCTGCTTTGTTAATAAAGTTAACTTAAACAGATTAACTAGCAAACAACATAAGACCTAACTAAAAATGTTAAACAAAGAAGCCTTCAGGATATGTTTTTCAATTTTCTTCTCAGTGCTTTGAAATACCTGGATCTGCCTATGGAAAATTAGGATGCCTTTGAATTTCCTTCAAGGAGGGTGGTATTGGTTTGGGGTTGTGTTTTGTTTGTTTGTTTGTTGTTGGGGGGGGTTGGGTTTTTTTGTGTTTTGGGGCTTGTTTTGTTTGGTTGGTTTTTTGGTTGTTTGTTTTTTGGGTTTTTTTTTTAATAAGGTGAGGTACACTACTAAGAAAAATTTATTTTCCTCCATCAGTGGCAAATCTAAATGCAGAGTCACTGCTTTCTAGTGATGTCTGCTTAGACAGCTGCCCTTTGTTCAAATTGTGGGTCAGAATCTTGGGCTTTGTGTCCTGGTTTCTTTTACCAGACAGCAGTCCTCTGAAATGCTCCTGAATTCTAATGTCTAACTGCAAACTAGGGCTCTGTTTCAGGAATGAAATATGAACAAATCACACAACAAACCTTGAAGCAAATTCATTATAGAGAACAGTTTATTACCTGTGACATAATAAGATTTGTTTATTTATACAAACAATACAAACATAGTTTTCTGTAATTAATTTTCAGATAGATGTTCACAAATAACTACTCTGATACAAACAGGAAATACAGCAAAGGTGTGTTCTGTTGGACAAGTATATCAGGGGAGAGGTGGGTGCATTTCCTCAGTACATCATGTGGTAGGCAAGGGGTACTCTGAAACCCCAAAGTCAGTCCTGTCAATAAAGAAGATGAATAAGTAATAGAAAGAGAAGTGTACAGGATTTCACACACGGAAATTATCTGTTTTCTTACTGTTCTAGAGGCAGATTTAGCTCCACTGTTCTGCTTAGAGTTTGTTTGGATTAAAACAATATCCCTGAGGAGCTGGTAAAAACCTCTCTCATCTCCTGATACAAGATGAAATGCTTACAGCTGACTCACAGCAAGGAGGAAAGCAAGTAAAGCAGAGGTGTGGCATTCACAGGCTTTAAATCTACATCTGATGACTGTGAATTCTCAGGAAGGTAAAATAATAAACTGTGTTTGTGATAGGAGGGTGAAACTTACTTTAAGGCACCATTTCCATTAACTCTGCTCTTTTTCATATTTCTGCAAGTTACACATGAATACACAGAGCAGCAGCCTCTGGCTTTCTCTTACCATGTTAGAGTCAGCATCCTAGTCCACTCAGTGACCCAATTCTGTCTAGTCTGACACCAAAACAGCCTCTGGAGAGGCTCTTTTTCCTTCTGCCTTGGTATCTCCGGGATAAACTCAGGAGGTCACTGAAGAATCTCCGGATCAGGTCGTCACCCATGGAAATGCCCTCGGGCTGCTCCCAGGGGTTTGGGATCCCCTGGAGTGCAGAGTCCTGCTGATCAAAGACATCTGCTGGGCTCAGGTCATCTTCCTCATGCTCTCTCTCTTCTGAGACCAGGGGATGCTCCTCCAGGTCCTCATCTAACAGTTTGGACAGACTCTGGAAAAAAGGAAGGGTAGAAGGTGGAAGAGAGGAGAAGGAGAGGTTTTGGGAATTCTCATTATTTCCATATAAGCCATACTCAGTGCAGAGTTTGAGGATGTATTTCTGAGCTGCCAGACTGTCAGTTAAGTCTTTCCCGGAACTGGGCATATGGGATAAATTATGAAAAATTTGAAAAAGGTCTGGTGAAGTGTGAATAAGGAACAAGAAAAAAATAGTTGATATCTAACAGAATTAGTGCAATGGCATGAGACATGCTGAAATTGGTTCTGAAGGATTTGGTTATACATTTCTTTGCACACTGGGAGGTTACTTCATATGTGGCAATGCCAGCTCCCTAGTGCAGTAACTGAAATGCTTTTTCTTAATGACTTGGAATTCCTGCACAAATACATATAGGTACACCTACACACTTTCTCTTTTTCTTATATTCTACACCTGGTAGTCACAAGCAGGGGCTGCATTACTGCACAACTGAGCTGAGGAGGAGATCCTGCAGGTACCACCCCTTAATTCCTTTTTCAGCTAAAATCAGGGGCTTCAGGGAGGAGCATGCAGGTGACTGCTCTAGGGCTTTCGGTCACAGTCCTTCCAGAATCATTTCTTTTACTCCAAAAGCTTATTGCTACACTTAGTCACAGGATGACCCTAAATGTACAATCCCCTAACTGAACCCACAGGTAAAAAACCCCAAACATTTTCCTTTCAATTGCCTCATGTGATTAGAAATTTAATTCCAGTGATCAATGACTTCAGTTTCCTCTGTGTGATAACTCTGTGTCTGCCCATCTCAGCATTCCTGCTGTCCTAATGTCTCTTTAAGATGAGGTTGGAAGAAACAGAGCTCATCTGACATGTCTAATTCCTAAAGAAACATCAGCTTCTTTCAGCTGTATTGAGCCTCCAGTCACTTACCTGTAAGCTGGAAATGGATCTGGCCCCTGCCTGGTTTTGACTGACAATAAGCAGCAGAAGGAATCCAGGGCAAAAAAGGAGTTTCAGATTCATGGTTGGTGTTGATTCCTCTTCCCTTAAGTCTCTCCAGTTCAGTGTTGCTCTGTGTCTCCAGCTATCAGCATTTATATCTTCCTCCAACCCCTCCCAAATCTACCTTTTGAGTTCCTGCTAGTGCAAGGATTGGTTTGAGGGTTTTATCTGTTTTCATCCACCCAGGAGGAGGAGGAAGAGAAGGAGGAGGGAAGAAATAGTTCTCTTTTCTGGTGGTGAATTAAGGATCATTTTCCACTTAGGCAATGCATCATTCTGCTGTCTTGGTGCCACTGATGTACATGAGTGAGCACAGCTCAGTGTTCTTGGGCTGACTGCTAAACCTTTCTTTTTCATCCAGAGAAATATAATTGTGAGAGAACTATAAAGTGGGAAAGGAAGTGAATGTGTCCACAACATCTTCACCTGCCTCCTTTGTCACTGTGAAGCACCACACCAGCAGGATGGGCTAAGAAAACATGCTGTGTAAGAACTGAGTGTTATTACATAATTATGATATCATAACATTATAATATATAAATATATATTATGTTATATATTATATA
This sequence comes from Argya squamiceps, assembly GCA_037834095.1. Classification (NCBI taxonomy): domain Eukaryota; kingdom Metazoa; phylum Chordata; class Aves; order Passeriformes; family Leiothrichidae; genus Argya; species Argya squamiceps. The sequence continues at coordinate 3,105,266 of JBBMKD010000070.1, forward strand.
TTATACATTATACATTATACATTATATATTATATATTATATATTATATGTTATATATTA
>JBBMKD010000070.1:3106969-3121915 GCA_037834095.1 Argya squamiceps
GACACTGGAGGTCTGCAGGAGGAAACACTGGGGATCTGCAGGAGGGGACACTGGGGGTATGCAGGAGGGGACACTGGGGGTCTGCAGGAGGGGACCCTGGGGATCTGCAGGAGGGGACCTGGGGATCTGCAGCAGCAGTTCTCCATCCTGAGAAGGGGCTGAGCACAGGGACTGAGCTCACACACCCAGGGTACAGCTGCCATGTCCTGGCTGCACCTGCCCCAGCACAATCCAGAGGAGATTTCAGTCCCTGCCTTAGGGATGGCTGGGATCTCCTGGTGTCTGACATAGCCCATCCATGGGGAATAAACCAAGCCTTCACTGTCAGGTAACTCAGAAGGAGCTTCCCTTGTGGACTGGTCATCCCACAGGGTCACTGCACGCTGTCCTGTGTCCTCTTCCTGTCCCACAGCACCTTCTGAGGGACACTAAAGGCAGTAAAGGGACAGAGTCAGGGCTGGCACTGCTCTGCTCTGGGGTGCCAAGGATGTATTTGCCTTTGATCTGTTCTGTGCTCACTAATTAATGCTCACTGATCTCTGAATGAATGAAGAGAGGGTGTTTTCCCCTCTAGCCCTTTGGCAAAAGAAGGGGCCAAGGCCACCACAAGGAGGGCAGCAGGCTGGCATTTAGTAGCAGGTTGTAGGTGGTTCTGGAGCACTGGGTTTTGATCTCAAAAATTTAATTTTAGGTTTGTTAGGCGCATTTATCACATTCCTCTGATGCTAATGAAGCTCAAGAGAGAAGCTGCAGTGATAGAGGGGAGAGCCTAACATGGATCCCCAAACAAACAGGAAACAAACTGAGGAATTAAGAGCAATGGCACCAGAGCTTGGTGAGAAGCTGAGGCCTAAAGAAGTACTCATATTCCACAAATCCTCACCTGAAGCTCTTTTTTATGGCTAAGGTTCATCTCTAGCAAAATGAACAGTATCTGTTCATCTTGTTTTTGAAAGCTGGGAATGTCTACATAGACAAATAGATATTCACACTCCAGCCAAAACATGGATTAGCTGTGGTTCTAAGCCATGTAGGTCTTTTTAGTCTTGTGGCAGCCATTCCTGCATCCCCATGATCTCAGAAATTCAGAAATTCATCGGCTGATCTTGCACTAAACTACTCAGAATCCAAGTTTTTTTCATTCTCTGTGTTCTATGAGACACCTTTGGTGTTTGGACTGAGGTCTAATTTGTCTACAGGTTATTGCCTTACTGTAGAAAGGCTGGACTTTCAGTGGGAGCAGCTGCAGGCAGGAAAGTTGTGGCTTTAGTCTGTATTTCCTAACTTCTGACAGGAGAGAGACAGAGAACCCTTTGTGGGCAGCATGGACATGACATATCCCCAGCTGTTTTGAGCTGGGACATTTACCCAGCCCAACTAGAAGGTCCCTCCTGTGAGATCCCATCTGGGCTCTTCATTTGGTTATTGAGGTGTGTGGTGACCTCTCCTGGTGAGTGGAGAACGTGCCTCAAGTTCCAGAGCAACTTCTGCTAAAAACAGAGAAAATAGACCAGACATTGAGAGGTTTCCATTAAATGATTACTTCATAGTCAAAAACAGGGTGCATGCATTACAACAAGGTCCTGAGGGTCTCTTTTTTGGGGTTTAGACATGGAAATCACTCACGTGTGTGTGAGGGGTGGCGTCTTGGGAAGACCCTTGGTGTGTGTGTGGTATATGAATGGTTGTCCTGATATTTAAAAGTTTGGGTGTCACATGGATGGTTGGGTTTAGTCCAACACTAGATATGTTGCTCTGGACTCTCCTGATGGATTTTGCAGAATGTAAGTTTGTGTAAGAAGAGATGGAGGTATGGAGGATATTTCTCAAGCATTTTTGTCTGAGGTAACACTTGCCATGTTTTTCTTTGCAATTCAGCTCATCCTGGCATAGCTGGCACAGTGTCACCAGTGCCCATTGATCAAGGTTTTCATGACAAGCAGCCAAATCAAGGGGCAAGAGGTCACACCATCCCATTGTGCTATTTATTGCTGCATGCCATCTGTCAGTGTGGAGCATGCAGAAGGTGAAACCATTTCTAGAAATGGCTAAACAGATACAGGAATGAAATGGCACCTGTCCTAGATGTTGCAGTGGTTGTTTACTTCCCTTCTCCATCCCCCAACAGACTGGTGATGAGCCTAAAAATAACCTCATTAACTAAAAATGTGATCATTACATAAAGCCTGTCCTCCACAAAACCCTCAGCAGATTTTGTTCAGCCTGTGACAGTGGCACTGTACATAACCTCAATTTTGTATTCCCAGAGCAAGATCCCAATTGTCCATTAGTTTTGACATATCTCAGATTTGTGGAATGTACCTGACTAGAGAGTGGTGTAGGTCAGTCCCTGTGTTTTGAGAACAGGGAGGTAAACTACCCTGATTTTTGTCTGGGATTTATGCATGTATTCTTCTTCTTCCTGCTAACATTTATGTTCCTTTTCATCAAGCCTTCTCACCAGTTCAGGTACAACTGCACACTTACATGTACCCACTCTTGCTTGTTGTGATTAGAAGGTAAATCCTTCATGCTGAGCATTGCAAGCAGTTGTTTGTGCCAGGATGGCCATCCTGGAATTCTGCAGTGGATGCACTTTAGGCTGCATGTGAACAGAGGACACCTTCTTGCCCTGGGTGGGTGAGCTGCAGTGGGAAGGATGCAGCTTCATCCAAAACTTAGAAAAGGAACTCTGTGAGGCTGTGGTGGCCCTTATCACCCACTGTTCTTGATTTGACAACCCTTCTTTGTTTTCCCAGAAAATACTCACTGTGATTGCCAAGCTTCTGAAAATAGCTGAAGCCTTTTGTGGTGGAGGGTGGCATGGCTGTGGGCCAGAGGGGCAGGATATTTTAGCTGTTGCTTCTCAGCACAGCCTGACTGGCGAGCAGCCTGTCAAAAACTGACACTCCTAAAGCTGTGATAAGGTGCTCAGGCTACAGGGCTGGAGGCTGTGTTCATGCTTGAGATAAAGTCCACTGTCAGCACCACGTTCACACCTCCCCTGTCACACCAGGCACCCCACGGTCCTGCCATTCCCACCAGTCACTTGCTGCAGAGCCTCAGCACGGGGGGATCAGGCCCTGTGCTGCTGTCCCCAGGGGCTGCACAGCTCCCTGTGCCCTTGGGGTGACATTGAGCTGCTTAGAGGGGATACTGTGGCATGGAAGAGATTTGTCACCAGGGATTGTCACCCACAACTTTGGACTTTCCCTTTCCCTTGGATGTGTGGATAAAAGAGGAGTGGGTGGAGCAGTGTATGCCAGGTGTGAGCTGGGGGTGTTCAGTGCCATGGGTCCTTCCCCATGTGGGTGCAAACACCAAATGAATTCTCTGAAACAACAGAGAATCACAGGCAGGCAGTTAAATCTTCCTGTGGATGCTGAGGAAAGCAATGATTTCTCCCAAATTACTTACAGTCTCACTCTGTAAAAGTTAATTTGGAGTCAATTGTTAAGTGTCTATGGGCTGGCAGAGTTTTTTGGAATTAGATTCATTAAATTAATTTACAGGGACAAAAGACACTTGTGTTAAGCAACTGAATGCCACTAGAAAACTGAAGCCTTGGTGGCTGTGCCAATGGGCAAAAGGATCATTCCTGTAATCAAAACAGTTTAATCACTGCAAAACCCAGACTTTAAACGGGTCCTTCAGGATGAGGACAGGTTCAAAGGCTTCCATCCACACCTACGGTGTCAGCTTCAGCTCACAGAAGTGCTCCTTTGAAATGGCAAGGTGTGTCACACTTTCAATGGACTTGTATGGATGGGGGAAATGAGCTGATTTTTTCACCAAGGTTCTCTGTTCACCAAATCATTGGAGAATTGAGGTTGCCATTTCAGTTAATGTGACTGTGAGCCAAGAAACTGGTTGCTGTTGCTCAGCTGCACAGGTACAGCTGTAGTTCTCTCTCCCTCTCTCAAGGTGTTTCAGTCCAAACCTTGAAAGATTTTCAACCTGTATGGGACTAAAATCTCTATTGTTATAAATGTTACAGCTCTATTGATGCAGGGAAGGCTTTGGCTCATTGCACAAATAAAACCATTGGTTTACAGCTCCCAGTGAGCACAGTCAGCTTCATGTGTGCCAGTCAGCAAGTGGCATTTTTACAGTTTGTTTGTACCCAGTGGAGCAGTCAGGCTTGTAGGGTTGTTCAGTGTGTCTGTGTGTGCCTGCTAGGCTCCAGGAAAAGCTGGACTCACTTTCCTCTGTGGCCTGTTAAAAGCGGGCCCCAGATGTCACCCTTAAACCAGAACTTAAACACCCCAGGTAACATGGCTGTGCCCCTCTGCAGAGAGTAGAATGTCCAAGTCTGAGTTTGTTCTGTGTCTCTCTGAATTTCATGGTCCTGGGAGCAATTTATTCTCTGTATCCATTCACTCTATCCCTCAAGGCTGGGCTCTATCTGCTCTGCTTTTAAAATTGGATGGGAAAGCTATGCAAGAATAAGCAGTAATGGAAAGGTGGGGTAAGAATACAGCCACACAATCTGCTTTTTATAGAAAATAGTGCTTCAGTACTCACTGAAACATGGGAAAACCCTTCAAAGGGCCTTCAATTTAGCCCATCTTTGGGCTAAAACCCATCCTTGAAAAAACCTGATTTATGAACAGTTGCCTACACTTTAAATTCTCTAACTGTGTAGTTAAAACCAACACATCAGTATGGGTTGCACAGATGGAGGCCACATAACCTCAGAGGCAGAAAATGTTTTTAGCATCCCTTTCCCACTGGAGATTCTTCACATAACTTGTGTGTTGTTTGACCAAGAGGGTTTGTTTTACCCTGTCACCTCCCCGAGGATAACAGCACATTTTTTGCCTAGTGTTGAAGTGTGAAGACCATTGTGAGCCATGACATCATATCTCAGCCCAGAGCAGAACAGGAAATGACCAAGAAGGCCTAAAATATTGGCCATGGGAAGAATGAACATTCTTCAGCCCAGATAGGTCAGATGCACCTGACAAGTCTAATAGGACAAAGAGATCTTTCACACTTTAGCACATGATGATGTGTTAGTGCAGAGAGATGGTTTGTGAGAGGCAGAGGTGAATCAGGGTGCAAATCCTCTGGATGACACTCCAATAAAGCAGAACTGCTCTCACACAGTGAGGATTAAAGGGAATATGGGCCTGAATAGCTAGACTGCTCCAAATATGACCTTTATTTAATGTCAGGAGATTTAAAATGAATTCTGGGTCCCAACATCCAAACACAGCTACAACGGTAATTCCCCTCCAAATACATCAAAACTACCAGTGAAAAAAGACACACACATTAATGGCTATGGATTTTTGGGGGGTGGAAGGGAAGGAAAGGAAGGTAGTAGTAGGAGAAAAACAGCAAACTTTAGAAAATTTAATAATGTTTTGCAAAAATAAATCATTATAATTATTGGTTCATAAACTGAATCGTTTTAACTATTTTAACTGATGTAAACCAAAAGATTAGTCAGTTTAAAAAAAATTTAAAAAGGGAGTCAAGGAGGTTTATAGGCTAAATTATCTGTGAGGTCTTACTCAGTGGGTTACAAAGCTGAGGGCTTTTCTTGGTCCAAGGTTCCATAGGTTGATCACTGAAGTCAGAGCCATGATGAACCTTTGGGTCATTTGGACACATTTTCCCACAGCACAGGAAACCTTCATTAAAGTTCAAACAGACCTGACCTCCAGATAGGTCTCAGGTTCTCTTGCTGCTGGTTTTGTAGCTACTCTGTTCTCTCTATTCCTAGAGCACATTTCAGTCTGTTCATCTCTCACCTTGTATCAAGTATTGAGAGCAGGATGACAAACTGAGACTGAGTTGTTTTAAGTCTTTTATTCCGTAATTGTATGTTGGGCATACCATTACATTTGTATGCCAAGGATTGAGACAAGGCTTTAAGTATTGCTTTGGGAAGTGGAAATGTGCATCACTTTGATGATCTGGCCTGCAGTCTAAGCAACTGTTTGTATTTCTTCCCTGCAAAAATGTGTGTGTGACACACCCCTGTGGCACAAAGTGAGGTTGTCGGTGCATCTTTACAGTCACAGAGGCAAGAATGAATGAGAGCTTTTGCAGGTACTCAGTAATTGCCTCATGAGCAGAAAGTTTCTACTGGAAGAGTCTGCATTTAAAACTTTCATTCTTCCCCACTGTAACACTGTGTGGCTTTCCAGAGCTGTTTTTTGGACATCTCTAATAACCATACCATTGTACTTTAAACCTCAGAACAGTTCTCTGCTTGTGCAGATCTGAGAGCTTGATCTGGTCCTCCTTAGCTTAGCTTCAAAGCAAATGCCTTCACTGAGGAAAGGAAACATCCAGACCCTCCAGGCTGAGCTTTTCTAGGCCCAGTGCCCACCAATTTGTTCCCTAAGGACCCCGCCAGCCTGAGGCTGTGAAACACAAAGTGCTGCTGAGCCATGTGTGGAAGGCAGACAGCTCAGAAGGCAGGAATTCCTGGAGCAGCGAGAGGAGGGGGGCATGACAGGAAGAGCAGGCTGATACTTTGCTGAAGAACCCCTCACAAATAGTGCAGGAATACCAGCTCAGTGTCCTGGCTCCAGACCCCCTTATCTGAGATCACCAGGCTGAGGGTCTTGTCGACATGTCTGCCCTGTGCCCTGCTCTGCTCTCACTGCCCACAGATACAGAGTGGCTTGAACAAGTTCCAGTGCTCCCTCCCTGAGCTTCCCACGAGCCTTCCACGCAGCAGCCAGGTGACATCACTGCCAAACACCGTGTAGGAGCTTCCTGTGTCACATTCCCCACTGGAGAGCCTCTTGCCAAGCCCTTGTCGTTCTGCACAGTCTTTTTAGGAACACACGGTCTAATTTTAACCCTCCTGCCACAAACACCTTCCTGAAATAAGTTCTCACTCTCTCCTGCCTTGTGCATGTACTTGAGAGTTTAAAAACAAAATCTCTCATTTGTAGGCTCCAAGAGCTCTGAGCCCTAGGAAGGAGCAGGAGCCTGTGCCAGAAACTGCTGTCACTGTTAGACCCATACTGAGCTGTGAGGACAGGAATGTTCCACAGACACACACTCAGGTGATGCACATCACAAAGTTGCATGGATCTGATCCAATCTGAATGAGTTGTTCTGTGTTTCAAGGACGTTGCAATAGAAAGAACTTGTTGTTTTCTGGATTGGCTGCAGGCAGATATGACATTGAAAAGTGCAATAAATGGGCTTAGTGTGCTCTGTGGTGTGCCTTGAACAATTGCTCCAATCTTTTCCTTTTTTGGGGTGTAGCTAGGTGAGCCCTGGCCTAGGAGTCAATAAACTAGTTCTGATCCCACAGTGATGTCAGTTCCTCTCTGGCTGTGCTGTCCTTGAAGGGCACATGCAGCACTGACCTGCTTTGAGAACAAGTGAAAAACACAGGAGAAATAGGAATTACTGTGAGATGAGGACAAGGAGCACAAACTCCACAAAACCACTGGGGACTTCTGCTCCTGTCTTTTGCAGTTTCCATGGAGGTGAATGTGAGCTCTTGTACCAAATGATCAATGCAAGCCTGGACTGCTGTTTTTAATTAGCAGGGTGTAAAAAGCCACATCTTTAAAGAACTCTCAAAACAGGAAAGGAAAATGAGTTTTCAGGCAGCTGCTGTCTTTATGTTGCCCTCTTGGGAGTGACACACAGATCCCTTTTCTTTCTTTAGACCTGGTAATTAAGCAACTCCTTGTAGCTGGAGGTCAGCTGATCAGGTAATGGACTCCCTGCAGTCTCCAGGGCACTACATCTTAGAGGATAAATACAAAAAGGCAAAAAGTCCCAGGGCCTGTCTTGCCCATGGGGCCTTTTCTGAGCAGAACTTCAAGCAAAGAGCAGCAGCCTGGAGGCAGATTCCCAGGGCTTTGCCAGGACCACTGTGAGGTGGCCCAGCCCCTGCAGGGAGGGAGGCTGTGGCCACAGCAGCTGCCCAGCCTGCTCGCATTCAGCTGAGGACTAAATCAGTGCTGCCTCACATAAGGTGAATGAAAAGGGGTTGGTGTTACTGGATACTCTGGGGGTCAAACCCCTGGCCCCAGCTGGGTTTCAATGGATGAGAACAAATGTGGTAGCAGGGCTTTGTGTGCTGAGCACCCCAGCAGGAGCTGGGAGCACACCAGTATGGGGTAGAGAGACAGAAGGGACTTGGGGGGCAGGACTTACCCACTCTAGGTGAGCAACTGAATTACCCCAACTCATGCACAGGCTGCACAGCATTTGCTGTCCTCTCTAGCAGGATCATACAGGATCTTTGAAATGTCACTGGCAAGAACTTTGTCAAACACATTGATTTCAATGAGATAGTTTGGTTTCCAGCTTCCCACCCTCCTCTCATTTTGACACATTTTTATTAGCCAACTTCTTAACACCCTGAGAAGCAGTGCAGAGCCCACAGGTTGGGTAACTTATTAGTGAGTTTGGGAATAAGGGCCAGCTGGAAGCTGACAAATACTCCAGAACATGCATATGCTGTTTTCTACTTCATGTTATCAATCTTCCTCTCCTTTTCCATGCTTTCTAGTTTCAAGGGCACATTTCCTTTTATGCCTTGTGAGCAGAGATTTGTTTTGGCCTTTTAGCTTCTCTGTCCTTCATCTTGAGAGGAAAACACTGTGATGGCTCAGTGATGTTCCCGTCTCCTTTCTCTGGCTGTGGCTCTGTGTGTGCCCACAGTCCTGGCTCTCCCAGAGATCTTTCCCTTTCCCCTTTCCCCGTTTCCCTTTCCCTTTCCCTGGCTGTATTTGTGCCCTCACACCCGGTTCTCCCAGAGCCCCTTCCCTTTATGTGGCTCTGTGTGTGTGTGTGATGTGATATGGATATTATTTGTTTAAATACCTGATGACGAAGGGTGCTAGAAAGATATTTTCAAAACCAAACTGCATATGTGTTGACTTTGCTCTGAGCAGTGAGGTTATGTCAGATATTTTACAAAGATTACCTCTGACCACAGCTATTTCATTAAATACCGTGGATATAATTTTTCCATTGTTATGTAAATTTTTTTCCCTTACGATTTTAGCTATTCAAAAATCTTTAAAATGTTTCCTTTTTATTTATTTTTTTTTCTTCAGAAATTAGAAGAAATAATAAGTTTCAAATAAGTTTATTTTATAATCATCTGTCTACAAGAACCTGATGGAGCAGAGAGTCCGCAGTCCCGGCTCTCCCGGGGTCCCAGCGGGGCCGGCAGTGCTGCCGTGCTCGGACCCGCAGCGTCATCTGGCGGCTTTGGGCAGTGCTGTTTGTGTCCTTGGGAGGATCCAGCTGTGCCATTCCCACATCTGGCGGCTTTGGGCAGTGCTGTTTGTGTCCTTGGGAGGATCCAGCTGTGCCATTCCCACATCTGGCGGCTTTGGGCAGTGCTGTTTGTGTCCTTGGGAGGATCCAGCTGTGCCATTCCCACATCTGGCGAGCTGAGCCGGACAGTTCATTCCCCAGGTTTTGCATCCCATGTGTCTCAGCAGTATAGCAAAAATATCCTGTCTGATCTTTATGGAAATGAAGTGTTACCAAACTGTCTTTGTAAGTCAGACCTGGACACTTTTATCCCTGCAGGATTTCTCTAGTTGAAGGTGTATCTCTGTGCCTTTGGCTAGGTTGAAAACCCCCATAATAAACCTGAGACTTTGAGTCAGCCTGATCCAGAGCAAGGTTTTCAGTCCAGAAGATGTTTCATGGTGCTAAAGTCAGTCCTAGAGTTAAGCCAGGCAATCTGGTGCAGCCTTAACCTTCATCCAGCCCAAGCCTTGCTGTATGTAAGGCATAAAAACCAGAAAAATCTTTGGGAACCAAGCCACCATATCAAAGCATCAGCCACATGCATAGCAAGGAGCACATCCCTTCCTTCTTCCCTGAGGAAGGGAAAGGGACTGCTCAGAGCTGAACCAAAGCAGGTTTTGTTAATAAACACTAATTGCCATCTATCGAGCACACACATCTTTTCTAATTTAAAAATCCACACTGAAGCCTCTGAAGAGATGAGGATCAGAACAGGCTTAATTTTCCATGTGAATAATTTGCTTCTGATCTTGACCCAGGATTTTCATAACAATTAGAGACAGCATGGGGCTGCTGTGTCTGTGAGCTGCCCACAGTGCCCAGCTGTTCCTCTCCCCGTGGGGTTCCTTTCATGCCTGGCTCTGAAGGGATTTGTGCACCTGAGACATTTTCTTTCACTGAGCTGAAAGTTGTGGCTCTACAACCACATTTATTTCTGTCTCTCCTTTTCCTGTGTTTTTTTCCACATTTGATCCCACTTGCTGAGCACTGACAGGAAGCAGATGAAAAGATTCCAGCCTTTCAGTGTCAATATTGGACATCAGATTTATATATATTTGTGTACAGGGGATTGTGTGTTTAAATCTATGTGAGCACACCTGTGCAGGTTCCATACATCCCCAGTAAAATCATCATCAGGCACCTTTAAAATGCACCAAGCCACCAAACCCCTGGATTCGAGAGACTGACTTTAAAAAGAGGGATTTTTATTGTTATTGTTTTCTGTTTGTTTGTTTTGGAAGTGGCTTTCCAGGATGCAGCATGCTGTAATGTGATTTACCTTTGTTTTCTTTGATGTGAAAGTATTGGAGCAAGTTCCAAGCTACCTTAATGGCAAAATCTGAATCACATGCTTGCAGATACCTTTTAACAGAAATGAAGTTGTATTTGCACCCATGTAAATATTCCATGTAGACAGGTTCTGAGATTTGGGGAGGTGGGAGGGGAAGTTGTAGTTGAGATTAGCAAAGTACCTTATTAGGTAGATTTATTAAGTCGTAAGCCTGGAGTGACTGTTATGGCCGTTGATGCAAAGTCCTGCCTGAACTGAATTTGCCTGAAATATTTCTTGCTTGAACTGGTGAATATATTTTCAGAATAACACCTCATCTTGATTCATAAAACACCAGTGCTGGAGTTAGTTCAGTGTTTCATTCTTTCTCAGGTAGAAATATGCATGTTACATTTATCACAGGGACTTCAGCCTCCAATTTTATTTACTTATTTACAAAACAAAACAGTTCTTCAGCTGACCTTCAGCAATCCTACTTCAGGCTGAGGTTGGACCACACACACACTCCTGCAGTGACTTTCTCTGACCTGGCTTAAAGAAATAGCTCTTGGCTTTGACTCTGCAAGGAGTCAGCTTATTCAAGGTTTTCCAGTTGTTCTTGTAATAGTCAATTGAATGACAAGGAGACACTCCAAACAGCTTCCTTTGAAACTCATAAAGCTACTTTATTTTAGGAAAAAAGAAATCATTAAGAACAAGGCCCAAGAAATTATTAAAAACCAAGACCAATTGCAGCTTTTCAACTTGACTTCCTCTTAAATCCACACTTTCATTTGTATTGCCTTTTGCAACCATTAAGCAATGCCTTGCCTCCTTTAGAAAGAACTTTAATCTGCTAAATCTCTCTTATGCTCTACATGAACCTGTCATCTGGGAGAAGAGACAGGCCAAACCCTATCCCCCACACTTGTGCTCCTGTTCCCTTTTCCTGGAACTGCTGAAAGAAGGCAGCAGGCAGGATGGGGTTAATTAGATGTGCAGCTCTCTTGCAAGTTAATTGAACTCTGCACTGAGTTACTAACTGCCAGCATGAGGAAGTAATTCTGTTTGCTTTGATTTCTCTGAGTCATACACAGAAGAGGAATTTACTGCTCATCACTGCAGACAGAGACTCTTCCTCCAACGAGGAAAGAAAAGCAAATTTCAGTTCAATGGGAGAAGTAGCTTGTCTTTCTTACATTTTCCACAGAGCTGGACTGCATCTCTGCCTCATGACCAAGCCCCCAGCAGACTGATAATGGCAAAAATACCTGTATGGAGAGGAGATTCCACTGCAGGGAGAGGAGCTGGAAAGACAAAGAAACTTACTAGAAGCAATTCAGTGTTGTTCTTACTTCATTTGTACCTCCAAAACAATAATCAAAAAGAGTTATTGCCTTCTCCATCAGGATTTTACTACTCCCTCTCCTACTATCTAAAGTTACACATTTTTCAAGCTGTGCTTCCCTGGGGAGCTGTAAATGCCAGCCTGAAATAAGCAGCTTGCTATAACTTGTCAGGGTCTCAAAGCACCCTCCCCATTCTGGACTTTGGTGGCTGCATTCTGTGTCACCTACAGGCATAAATCCAGAATGGCTTTAGGGAAGTGAAAGAGTAACACTGCTGTACATCTTTTACCAACCAGTTGTGCTCCTGGTGGATGGAACCCCACCTGCACTTTTGTATCTTCTCCTTGTTTTGAGATACCTTCTTAAATTTCTACTGGTGTTTTGGGTTCCCACATTAACATGCTGGCTAAAATTACCAATTGTGGCTAGGAGCAAAAAAATAATGTTATTTAAAGGAGCTGTGTGTGCCTGGGACAGCCTAGTCACTGCTTACACTGTCACATCTCATCTACAAAACCTGGAAGAAGCTCATTTTTCCAGGATGTTTTGGTACCATGTGACCTATGTTCTAAACTGGCACCTTTGTCCCTCTGCCCCAAAGCAGGTGAGCCCAGAGAAGGGAGGTTCTCCTGGAGGCTGTGTTGGGAGCTGTGGTGAAAGCCATTCCTCTGCTTTTGGCTCCCCCCATGGGTGATGCTCTCAGGGCTCCAGTCTGGTCTGGAACCCTTTTGAGGGTGAATATCTGGGCTCAGCTCACCCCAGGACAAGGCAGGGCTCCGTGCAGATGGAGCTGCTCCCACTTCAGCCTGTTGACAGAGAGAAACACACACTGGAGCTGTTTTGCACACAGCAGAGCCCTCTGCTTCCAGGGCAGAGATGCAATTTCCACATGTCCCAGCCTGTAGTGAACTCCTCCTTATCTAGGGAGGCTCCCCCAGCCAGATGTTCACCTCCTTACTTGGACACATCCCTGGCTGCTTTCCATCTTTTTTTTCTTGGAGATTGCTGGATTCCAGTGACACACCAGGCTGTCATTTTGAACACTGTAGTTCTTGTTTCCAAGTAGCCAGTAGGTTTTCATTTTCCCTTTGCCCTGGACAAGAAAAGGAGAGAGCAGAAAACAGCTGTTTTCATGGGATATGAAGCAGAGCAGGGATCACTCTGGCCAGAGATACTCCCTGTCCTGCATTTGTTATCTCTCCTTCTCTCATAAGTGGCTGCTGATCAGGGAGAGAATTATAATTTTTGTGCAGTTTGGGTGCTAATAATCTTTTCCATTCAGAGGTCACTGCCTTGCTGGTCACTGGCAGTGTTGCTAAGGGTTTAAAGTCAGCCTTAAACTCACATCTCTTTGATGGAGTCCTTACACTTTGGGCCGTATTTATGTGGTTCCATGCAGGTGCAGACATAGCAGACATGTTTTCAAGTACATAGAACACTTTTTCATCAGCTTTGAGGAGTAATATGTAGCCACTTCCAACTGAATTAGCAAAAGAACCTTGGGGACATGGTTAAAAGTTGACTTGCTCTTCACAGGAGAGTGATGGCCAAATCTGTCATCTCCTCCCTATCCCATTAAATGCCTTTATTGTTGTAAAGTTACAGAAAAACTGTTACCTTGACTTCAATTTCTCCTCTCAGTTCAATTTCATATGCATCATCTGTGAGAAGGGCTTCATATGTAGCAGAACTGATGTGGATCTTCTGTGCTAGGATCCAGAGCAGAGCAGGAATTAATGATTCCCTGAACCCCAGAGAACACACACCAGCCCTCCTGCATTTGTCAGCCCAGTGTTTCCACCTCCTCTTTTGGCATTAAGGGATGTGACTCTACATGCCCATGCCAATCCACAAGAGTTTCTCTTTTCTATTTGGTAACTGGTGCATGTACAGGGACAGTGGGGATGGCAGGCCAAGGATGTGCTTCTTCCTTAGATAACGATAATTAGTTCTCTGACCTGGGATGGTCCCAGAGAACGCTCCTTTTCTTCTAGAGACCTTATTTCAGTGATGTGAGGGGGTGTTTGGGGTTTTCCTTGCACTGCAGTGCCTCAGGGGAGCAGGGTGCAGGTGTGGGTGTGGTGGGTGACCCGAGCCTGCCCTGGGCACTCACGCAGGCTGGTGGATTCCATGCGGGAAGCCATGTTCACAGTGTCCCCAAAGAGGCAGTAACGAGGCATTTTGTGCCCCACAACTCCAGCCACGCAGGGTCCTGAGAAAACACAAGGCAGAGAGACCCCGAAGAGAAGCAAGTGGTAAGAAGCAGTGAGAAGTAAGTGCAGGGCAGTGTCAAATGGCAGCACCTTTGCCAGTCACTCTGTACCCTCAGATAAACTGGGAATTGGGAGAACTCTGTGCATCTGGGGCCTGGCTGCACAGTATTTATTTAGTGAGAGAAGTCACAATTTGATTTGCTGTAGCTAATTAGTGGTGATATCACCAATATTAAATCTCTTCCCAGACCTTTCCACAGTGATACAGAAAAGTCATTTCACTTCCCTGTTCCTGCTAGAACCAGGAGAAACACTTATCCTGAGCTGTGGGGAGAGGCAGCAGCTCATACAGAAGCACATAATTCCTTTCCCCTCACACAATTGGGCTGTGCCCTGTTGTGTTTTGCTCCTGCCCTCACCTCAGACTGTGTACCTGTGCACAATTTCTTAGAGAACGAGGGCATTATCTATATTTGGAGTGAAGTTTGAACTACCCCAGCCTGGGCCTCACTTTGAGGCCTCTGCAGCCTATGGCACAATTAGAAATTAGCTTACCAAATTTGTGGTGCGGTTAGAATTAGATGTTAAGGTGTTAACAAGGGACAGTGGGTTTTCTAGAGGTTAATAAGTACAGTTATTAGGGTGAACACTTCAGCCGCCTTAAGAAGAAGATAAATAATGTCTGTTTGCATTTTTCCCTGTGCTGTATGCCAGTGAGAATGTATCTGCAATTTTAAATGTCCTGGGTTGTAATATAAGATATGCACAAAGTATTCTATCACCATCTTCATCAACTGTTGAATCCAATTGCTGAAGCAGTGTTCTCCCAGGCCCTCTTCTGTTAATGTGTCTTCTG
>JBBMKD010000070.1:3122015-3144650 GCA_037834095.1 Argya squamiceps
GGCCCTCACCCACTGGATTCCCAGAGGATCAGAGCTACCAGACCTTTCTATGGGATCACTGCTTCAGGAAGACCCCCCTCACCTGGACTGCTTCCATCACCCTGCTCAGGTTGTATTCTGACTTTGTCAGTGGTCTTTTCTATTATTGCATTTATTTTATTCTATTTTATTTTATCTTTTTTTATTATTATTATTAAATTGTATTTCTGACTTGGAGCCTCTCACTTGTTTTGCTTTCAAACCACTACAGTAAACTATATAGAAATGTGTATAACCTGCCATTTCAGACGAAATAAGCGGAGAATGCATTTGGTTGGATCTGCTTTTGCCCTCATCCAACTTCCCATTATTTTTAAAGGGTTTCCCTCACTTTATACCTGTGTGTATCCCAGCCCGCAGCTCCAGCTTGCCTGTTGGCATGTGGGGGATCAGCACCTGCCTCACTGCTGCCACCAGGTCCAGGGACATCTTGGCAATCTCGTCGGCGTGCCTGGTGCCATTCCTCTCTGGCAGGCCACTCACCACCATGTAGGCATCCCCAATGGTTTCCACCTGATGGGAAGGGGCACGTGTAACTAAGTGGCAGGCACTGAGCTTTCCTTTGGGAAGAAAATCAGAATAAAATCTATTTTAGCTGTCCAGCACTTTCCAAAATGTGGTATAGTCCCTCTAGGATGGTGGGTCTTGTATTTCATGGATTTTAGCCTCCTGGCCTGGGGAGTATATACACATATATTTGATATTCACCAGAAAACAGAGTAAGAAAGGTTTCAGCAGCTTGCAGATTCCTTTCCTGTGGATTGGTCCTCACCTTGTACACATCATAAGACTCAATCCTGGTGTCAAAGCAGACATGAAGATTGTTGAGTATCTCAACCACTTGCAAGGGGGTACAGGAGGCAGCAATGCTTGTGAACCCCACGATGTCTGAGAAGAAGATGGTCACCTGTTACAGGGAGAAGGAGAGCATGAAGCCAAGGTCTCCAGGCAACGAGAGTGGAGCCTTTGGGGAGTCTGGGAATCTGGGAAATGCTGAGCACAACAGCCTGCAGGTCAATAGATACAATCCTAAATTAAGAAGTTCTGGTTCTGAATTGTTTTCTATTGCTTTGAAAGATAAAATTATTCTTATCTCCGAAGTTTATCACCTGCACTTCTGTGAATGCCTCTTACTAATGAGAGACTGAAAGTCAAATGTTTTGAATCTTATGAGAATGATCAAGAGACTTCTTACAGAGGTAGGGTCTCATTTTCCTTCAAAAGTGATTTAAACTCTGATAGGGATCAAACTAGGTAACAAAAAAACCTGTGAAATAAAATCCCAACTGTTGTCTCTGCTCTTGTTGAATGAGAAAATATTAACTGGATTTTGTTTCTTCTCAAATGATGTTTGTCATGATCAAGTAATTTACAGAAAAAGTCACTTAAAAATCAAACTTATAAAAGAAATAATAGAATTGAGGAAGAGAAATGTGTGTTGCAGCTGTTGGCAAAGAATTTTCTTCTTTGTGCTGTCTGAATTGTGTCAGTGTTTAAACTCAAATCGTCCTTGCTAATACCAATTAATCTGGAAGGGCCATCTTTTCACTCTGCCTTGGTTCAGCACTTTTGATGTCATGACTATTGTGGATTATAATTGTGTAATTACAGGTTGTTGTTTTGATAATGACACCTACAGATTAAATGCAAACATTTAGTACTGTGTTTCACAGCTGAAAGTAAGGGGGTGTCCAGGGGAAAAGAGAGAATAGAATTGCAATTACTGCAGCATGAGGATTTGGGCTGAGGGCTGTACAGCACAGCTGCTAAATTTAACACTAACAGCAGCAATTATTTTATTCTTTATGTTTTAAAGGGAGGAGATTCATTTCTTGCTCCTATGAGCTCATGATCCAATGGTGCTGGCTGGCTGTTGGGGGTAGGCTCTGAATGGCAAAGACAATTTGCCAGTACAGGATGTTTGACATCTAAAGCCATGCACTTGGAAATCTCAGCTCTTCCTCCTTCCCCATCAGCCCAAGTGCTCCCTAGCACATTGCACAGCTCTTTCCAAAACCCACTGGGGATATTTGGATTTCCATCCACGCTAAACCCTGGGTGCAAACCCAGGATCCTCAAAACTGTGACAAGGTAGGTGCTATTTTAGGTGAATACTTTTCTACCCTTGGTGGCAGCATCCTTTCCATTTGCTAACCTGATCATAGTTTTCTGCCTCAACCTTTTGGCATTTCCTCAGCTGCTTGGCCACAGACTTTGGCAGCATCTGGTGCAGGAGGTCCTCAGCAAGGCGCCTCTCCCTTTTCAGGTCCTCTGTCTTTTCCTTGAGGTTCCTGGCATAATTGTGTATCCAATCTGTCATTTGCTTGAAGGACATCAGTACAATGGGGTAAATGAGACAGGCCACCACCAACAGACTGATCTTAAGGCTTACTGTGAACAGGATTTCTTTAGATTTCTTGTGCAGCTTTTCCTGTCCCTCCTGCAGCAGACAGCTCTGTACATAATGCAGTCCCCTGAGCGTGGCTTCCAGGGACACCAAGTCACCCAAGCCCAGGAAAGAAATTCCTTCAAAATTGGTGGAATCAAGTGACAGATTGACATTATCTGTCCAGCACTTATGTGCAGTCTCTGAGGAGAAGAGAGCATAGCTCAGAGTGGCAAAATGCTGATGCAGTGTGGTTTGAAGGCTCACAGGTGCTGGCTGAGCTTTGAGCACAGTTTCTCTGATTTGGAGGATGAGTTTAAAAGCTACAGTGTCTGCCCAGTCAGGGTTGTGTCTCATGGCTTTGAGGTCCTCATGGGGACTCCTGAAATGCTCAAGCAGCTCAGAGATGGCTCTGGACAGCACCTGCCTGGCTTCAGTAGCCCCTGAGATATTCAATTTGTGTCTCAAGTCAGTTCTGTAAAATCTACAGGTGGAGATTTTCTCCTCCTTGCACTGGCAATTCTCACAGTACAGTTCTGCCTCACTTGCCATGCACAGGGAGTTTAAATTCCCCAAAAGCTGAGAGTGGAATGATCTATTCCTTGTCTCTGCTGCTGGGAGCAGCCAGCTGTGCCTTTCTTCCTGCAGGAGAGAGATGAGGTGGGCAGCCCAAAGGGTTTCACAGGAGGAAAGTTCCTGAAGGGCTTGGCCTGTGTTTTTCCATATTTCCCAGCTGTTGCTCAAATCAAAAGAAACGGCCCCAAGGAGGCTGCAGAGGGAGACCATGCATGCAGTCAAAATCCTTTGAACTGTTTTTCTACCACCAGCATTGGAGGAGGGAAAACACCTAAAAAAAAGAATGAAAAAAACCAACAGTGGTGTTGTCTGATCCTGGGAGTGTTTCTTCCAGCTCCTGAAGCCACAACTAGATCTAGCAGTGATATTTAACAATTCCCATGTATTCTGAAACAAAGCAAAAGGAGCATCCATTATCTGGAAGTTTTTTAAAGACATGTTTTATTATATTTTGTTCCACCTTACAGAAATTTAAAAAGCAAAGCTGTATTTAAGAGCCTGCTTCTGTGACACACTCTGATCTGCAAAAATGAATGAATGATACAGTTTTTCTGTGAGAAAAAAAAAAAAAGCTAACAAAACCATTTGCTGTAGGTTTTATTCTCTGTGATACTTCTCTCCAAATCTGAAGGAAGGCCATGAAAAGATGGGTTATTAATTCCCCCAGTGATTCCAGTGGTCACAAACTGGAACTGTTGATTCTTTAAAATCAGATTGGGAGAATTTGTTCTTAATAGGCATTTCTATATGATGAGTGATTTCTGTTGGTATGTTCAAATTAGCTCAGATTTTTTTACAATATATTTCAGAAGGAAAATTAATCACATTTCTGTTTTGTTGCAGTTTTTACCAAAGCATTTGCACATCCAATTTTTATTGTTTGAGCTTCATGATTACCTTTCTGTCTCTCTTTCATGCTGCACATAATGGACATCCATGCTCCATGCAGCAAAGTGACCTCTAATGATTTTAATTTTCAAAACTATTATTCCATCATTTACCATCCTACACTAATGATACTCATGAAAAAAAATCAGGATGTTATGCTGAAGTTGATGGCTCCAGAATAACTCGGTAATCCTTATTTCCACTGATAAAGAACAAAGTTCTGCATAGTAAAGCTGATTGAAAAAAGCCCTTCTCAGACCTCCTGTTCTTTCAGATATAGGAAATCACACTTTTATTAAGGCAAAAATACCCCAATAAAACCTATTATTTCTCTGCAGAGGCTGATATTAAGCAAAACAAATTCTTGCTGGGCAGATTGGTGCTCAATGGTTGTAAAGTAGAAGAAAAGTGATAAAAATACTGTCCTCAAAGACGATAAACAGCCATGCTTTCTCTTACTAATTTAATACAATTTCTGTTCAATAATATTTAATAACTTTCAGTCCAAATGTCAACATCTGTAAAATATCAAACTAAAATGAACTGCAAACCTAGCAAATGTATCTCTAAGCATTTCTGTTCTCACAATGAACATCCAACCTTTTCCTTACTCTATCTACTGCTTATCTTTGGGTCACTTCCCCTCCATTTACAATCATTCTTTTTACTTCTGGAAACATCTAGTATGTGCTGAGGGGAGAAGAAAAACGCAACAAAAATCCACCTTGATTTCATACTGCCTATCTTCTATTACAATAAAAGAAATATAAAGAAGGTCTTTAACTGAGTGCCGAGCTCAAAGTGGTGATTCTGCTTTGCTTTGCCCAAAATCCCTGTTTGTGCCAGCGTGGCAGTGACAGTGTCCTCTCTGAGCTCTTCACCTGAAGGACTTAAAAACGAGCAGAACTTTTTGGAGGAATCAGCTCTGCCCTCAGGGCTGAATCTTCCCTTCCCCTTTCGGGCTCCGGGATCACAGGTGCTAAAACCTCTCTGTCCAAGCATTTCGCAGGGACTCACCTGCAGGGACCTGCCGGCTCCTCTGCTGCCTTCCCTCGGGGCATCGCTGCCTCCCAGGGGTCCCAGTGGCAGCCTCGGGGTGCTGCTGCTGCCCCCAGCCCCGCGGTGCCTCTCTGTGCCTCCCCCGAGCTCCCCGGGGCTGTTTGTGATGCTCTGACTCTTCCCACTGCCCACCCCTCGCACGGCGGGCTCGCACCTTCCCCCAGGTTAGGCTGGCAAGCTCCAGCCCCAGGCAGAGGACAGGGAAAAATATTCAGCTTTATCCCCAAATCCAGGCTCTGGGCTTGCCAACAGTCAGGAAGAAGTGACAGAGACACACGTTTTGTTTTCGTCTTGCAAAAAATACTGTTTATTGCACTACTGTTTGGTTTAATGCTTGTGTCATTTCCCAGTTCTTTGTGATCAAAGGTGTCGTGATTATGACTTTACTCAAACTGCTTTCTTTCTTGGCATCTCTCATCCAGTCCTCAATGGATTAGTTGTTTGCCATAACCTACAAAAATGTGAAACAAATGAAAAATCAGATCATGAGATGTAGGAATCTGTGAATAGTATGTGTTGTGTCCAAGTCACAGGATTTAAATAACTGAAATAAGATTTTTCCTTCTCAAAGTTTATATTAAATTAAAAGATGTTTGACATTCCAGGCTTGAGCTGCATGTGCTACCTTTTGCAACAATCAGTGTATTGATGAATGTAAATTTGAGTAATCACTCCTGAAATATACAGTAAATCTTTATGACTATGATAAAGCTCCAGGATAAAGGGAGAATGCATTCCTATTATCAAAACTTACCTAAATAAGTGAAACAAAAAATGGATATCTGTTTCTGAGGAGGATACTTTCAATTGGTAAGGGCTGAATCAAGAGTGATATGTTGGAACCCTGAGCACTGAGAATTTCAGACTTTGTGTTCTGACAGGCACTGATCCCCAAGGAAACACTGCATTTGACCTGAGGCCTTGGAAAAGGCTTCCAAAATTGACTGACAGCACTGGGATTGAGGGTGTGGGGTTTGAAGAGAAGTGTGTGATATCACATGGTAGAAAACTTAAAGGTTTTAGAATATAGTAATATATATAAAGCAAGATGGAGGTTTTAGGGCAGTGGTTAAGTCCTTTTTCACCTTCTTCTTCATGGCTCTGGATGGTATTTTGTAATTGGGTAGAAAAGTCCACATTGCGGGACGCAGGTGGTTGGTTTTTGGATTAAAAGTAAAAATAATTTAGGTGTCATTTCTTAATTGGACAGTTTATCCTTAAAAGGCCTTGTAGAGAGAGAGATTGAGGCCATTTTTTACATTGTTAGCTAGAGGTGCTGCAGAACTCACAGCTTGTGAGACTGAAATATAGATAAGAATTAAGAAACATCTGAGTCAGAACATGAAATACCATCTCGAGCATTTAATCCCAACCCTGGCAGAAAAAAGATAAAAAGCAACAGTGATACAGCTCCCTTAGCAGGTGGAGGAAACCCCAGTGACAGAAGGCCAGCAGAGGCAGGTGCCTGTGCCCTGCAGCAGCTCCTCACCTGCTGGATCCAGCTGTTGTAGGCAGAGACCCGGGTGAACACGGAGGGTTTGTGGTAGTAGTTGCAGCCAAGGGAGGAGCCGAAGCTGACGATGCCGTGCACTTCCCACCTGCCATCATCCCCCTGGCAGTTCAGTGGGCCCCCAGAGTCCCCCTGCCAGGAAGGGAACACAGTCATAGTGTGAGCAGCTCCTCTCTGGGGTTTTTAACCTTTTGTCTTGGGTTCAGTGTAAGATGTATTCTAATTCCCATCTGTTGAAACAGGCTGGGGAGGTATTTTCTTTATCTCTTGTATAACCCATAACTCCAGGGGGGAGGGGGAAGGTGTCTTCTGTTAATGGGCAGCTGCTCAAACCAGGTGGGGCAGTATTTTTTATCCCTTCCAGGACCCATCCTCCCCCCAGGGGATCTCTGCTGTCCAGGGGCCATCCAGGCTCAGGGCAGGGCCGAGACAATTCCATCATCCCACCCAGGGGAGGAGCCCAGCATTCCCACCTGGATCAAAGCTGGCATTCAGAGCACCAGCACAGCCTGGTTGGATTCCCAGAGGGAGACCAGACCCAGCTCAGCACCACTGGGCCCTTCTACAGGATCATCTCTGCTCCAACAGAACCACAGCTGGCACTGCAGGAGGATTGGATTGGAGTGACACCAAAACCCTGACCAACAGGGGGTCAGGTTGTGTTCTGACTCTGTCAGTGTTTCTAGGATTTCTTTTTGCTTGTTTTTCATACTACTACATTTGTATTTTTTAATATTCCTATTAAGAACTGTTACTCTTATTCTCATACCTTTGCCTGAAAGACCCTTAATTGCAAAAATATAATAATTTGGAGGGAGGGAGTTTACATTCTCCATTCCAAGGGGAGCTCCACCTTTCCCTGGCAGACACCTGTCTTTCCAAACTTAGACACTTTTCCTTTCCCATCAGGCCTGTTTGTCTAAACCCAAGCCCTGAGAATGGACTCACATTACAGCTGGAGATGATTCCATCCCCACCAGCACAAACCATGGTGGGTTTCACTATCTTTCCCCACCAGGAAGGTTTGGAGCAGGTTGCATAATCCACCACCAGCAGAAGGCCTTGCTGCAGGTCATCAGGAAGGGGTCCATTTGCTGAGAGAGAACAGAGTCATGGTACCAGCTGGCACTGAAGGAAGAATAAAACTGCTCTGCTAAATTTCTCCAGGGACCTGGGTACTACCAATCCAGGTAAAACACTCCACAGGAGCTATATTAAAGAAGTTGTTATAGGTGTGAATGTTGCTTAGTTCCATTATCTTATATACACCTTAACTTACTAAAAATTTGCATTCCATTAAAAAATGTCTCATTGTTAGGGAAATAAAGGGCTACTCTTTTTTTCAGGAGTTTGCAATTTACTTATCCATCAAGGAATTGTCTCCTGAGCCAAGTTGACACCTCTGCTCAATTCTCTGAGATTTTCTTCACATCTATTCCCTTCTGTCTCTTCAGATATTCAGCAGGTGTGTTGGGATTAGCAAATGCACCTGTCTGCACACTATTAACATTTGCATTACAATAGCCCCTAAAAGCTCAATAAAGGCCCCTCGGGTGCATTACCAGCTCTGTTACAAGGAAAAGAAACTTGAAAGGGAAAACTCATAATGCGTGGGTGAAGTGGGGCCTAATATAATAAACAGAGTTTTGAGGGGATCTTGAGCACCATCAACAATCTTCGCTGTCAATCTCAGAGGAGAAGGCACTTCTGAAAGGTTTTTTTTATTATTCCACTTTATTTTGCACATGCCCAGGTACTCACTCTGCAGCCTGCCCCAGCCAGTGACGTAGCAGGCAGTGTTGGAGGAGAGGATGCTCTGGGCAGGGGGCAGGCAGGCCAGCTGGATCTGGTCACTCAGGGTGACGTGCTCAGACAGTTTGATCAGGGCAATGTCATACCTGTGGGAACGTGGGGGAGAGAAAGGGAGGGTTTGCAGAATGGATTAAGACACAGCAGCCTGAGTACTCAGCAGTCACACAGCACTTGGCCTGGTCAGAAGAGAAGCAAGGGAGCAAAAGGCCAGTGCACAAGCAGCAAAGATTCCTGCACCCTAAAGCAGTGGGGAAATTCATGGGCTGGAAGGCTATTCCCTGCAGAACTGCCTGTTTTCCTGATGGCAGAAAATTGTCTTTTGTAATTATATAGTTATAATTATAATGTATAAATTACAGTAATTTATACATTGTAATTATTTAATAATTTATAATTGTATAATTTATTGGTTTTTTCCTCCAAAACCAAGCATATGTTAGAACTCACTCCAAGGACTGGAACTGAGGGAGTTTCTTTGTTACTGCCCTTAGCCTGCAGCAGGACACAGGGGTCCTTCAGCCACATGGATATTAATGATCACTAATTCTGTCTGTGCTGCTGGTAGGAGGGCTCCAAAGAGTGTTGTGTAAAATGCTTAATTTCCTTTAATTGTACAAAGATATCGTTGCACAGAACAGCTTCCAACCCAAGCGTGAACATGCAAAATGGCTTCTGGAAACATTATTAATCACTAAGAAATTAATATTGTTAATTGCTTTGTATTCTCTTGAGGGGGGAGGTAAAACTGGACACTGCAACAGGAGGTTCTAAACACGAATTTAAGCTGCCATAACTCCAGGTGGGTGGATTGAGGCAGTTTGATTTTTACCCTCCACCTAAAAGCTGAAAAAAAAACCTGCTACCAGCTCACCCATTTGCAACATTCTCTGGATCCCAGTTCTCATTAACAATGATCTTTTCTGGAGGCAGTGCAATTGATCCTTTTTCCTCAGCTGCCAGGTTGTATTTTCCAAGAAACACTCGATATGTCAGAGAAGAGCTGGGCAAGAAAAGGATGAACACTCTGTTATGCACCTGCTGCTCAGGCATTTGCATCTTTCATTCCTGAGAGATTCAATAAGAATATCCTTGACTGTAATCTCTCATCACAGGCATGGTTTGTCTGGAGCTGAGCCAGTCTTTGCTAAGGGCAAAGATTGGGTTCTGGACTTCATACTCATTTCATCTCTAAGCTGTCTTCTCAACTCCTGCTCAAGGCTTCATTAACAAACCCCAAGGTGCCTCCAATCTTTGCAGGATTCAGCTCATATTCTTCAATGCAGTAACAATTTAGACTTTGACAGCCATAAATAACTTCAATAATAAACAACTCTGTGACAGATATAATATTAGGATTTATAATAATAACATGCAGCCAATCTTTCATGTTTCATATTATGATATTTGCTACAACTTAATGTTACAATAACCATATGCTACCAGAGCAAAATGGGGTTGTATTTGTGGAAAGAGTTTTGATGACAAAATGACATTGCTGTACCTGATAATTTCTTTCTACACTGCCACATAATATGAAGAATTTACTGAAAATGATTGGTATATTGAAAATATTTGTGATGATTTCTTCAGGGAGTGGATTGATTAGTTAACTTGTGGATCTCACTGATATGTATATTACAGAAACAGGCAACACAGCTGAATTTTAATACCAGCTTGAAAACAGAAGGATGTTTGTCGTTTATTTCTGGAAAATGAAGACTATATAATTCAGGTAACTGGGGTTTTTTCCCCTTTTACATTATGAAAATAAAGAGATGTCATTCTCCTGACTTTTAATCAAAAGATATGATGTAAAACTCAAAAGCTTTCAACTGAGAAAGGGAGAACTGGCATTGATACAGTTTTTCTTCATCTCTTTCTGCTCATGTGCTGCTTCCTGGGTCAGATTTATCTTCATGACTCACCTGATGCAGTGGGCAGCTGTCAGTACCCAGTTGGTGGCAATGAGAGTTCCCCCACAGGTGTGATACCACTTGCCATTGGAACTGTACTGAAGGGAGGCCTGGGATCAAGAACCAAGTGAGGCTCAGGATTTTGCTTACTCATTTTTCATCATTGTGCTTTGTTCCTGCACCCAGAACACAACTTGCTGATGGTGGAAGGCTTTGAAGTTTCCAACTCCTGGCCATGGAAAAGCTTTCCCTCCTTCCCTATCATCCAAACCTTGATTTTTAAAATATACCTTGCTTAAATAGCTCAAGTCTACTGGACTTAAAATGAGAACCTGCATTACCAGCAACCATGCTGCACATCCAGAGCTTTCTTTAAAAGACTGGAAACTTTGGAAACAGAAGAGTCAAAACCTAAGACATGTCAGGCAAGACACATCAAATGGAATTTAAGAGGTGGTTTTGTTCAGTTGTGCTGCACAGAGAAACCACAGCCCCAGTTGCTCCAGGAAAAGCACAGAATGACCAACCTGCCAGGGCCAGCTGTATGGTCTTGCATTTTCCCCTCCAACAACTCTGGACACAAGAGGTGGGTAGGCAGGAACCCCGCAGCCAAAGGCTAGAAGACATACAAATAGGATGTGTGTTTTGAAAGTAGGTTTAAAAAAGTATCTGTATGCTGTGAAATAGCAAAGCACCCAGTCACTCTTTTGAGAGACCCTTGTAATGAACATGCTGTATTTTTTTCTGCTTTGATGCAGAATGTTCATTTTGTCTAGAAAAGGAAAGTTGTTTTTAGATTTGAATTCACTTTTTCTTTTAAAACTAAAGCAGAAGTTGGACACATACCTGCAGGTGCCAGAATCAACACAGCAAAGAGGACTCCAAGCATGGTGCCAGTTCCTGGGTGCTACAGGCTCAACTCCAGGCCATTTTATACAGTCCTTTATCTCTGGGACATATGACCTAAAATGCAGAGCTATTCCAATACCAATGGAAAATTCCTGTCACTGTGGGATAATTCTTTATATACATAAGTTGCTAAAATGTCCCCATTTAGGTGGACCTTGGGTCCAGGCTGTATAAACAACTTGGTTAAAAGAATTCCACATTAGTTTCTTATTATCTGCAGCAGCTGTTTGCATTTCCATTGCCTTTAAATTTCATCTCAAAGGTGTTCACAGAAGGAAAATGTTAAATTAATTATTCTAACACTTGGTGGTATGTCAGGAGTAAGGGTCTGATATATTCAGACAGTGATAGATTCAGATGTGTTGGGGGAGTTGGATTTGTTGGTCTTTGGAGGCCCCCTTCTTACATTAGTTATTGTACAATTCTACAAATGCTTGGGATTTTATTTTGGTCTGGGGTCTGCTTTTGTTTTGTTCTGTTTTGTTTAGTTTAGTTTTGTGTGTATCTGAATGGCATCTACCACATTGTACTGACTGAAATCCTGTACCTTCTTCCCCAGATCAAGTTGCACGTGTTTCAGCATGCCAGACTTCTTCAACAAACCAGACTGTAACCACTTTGATGTGGAACATACCTCAAGCCATACAGAGCACCAGCTGTCCATGATAAAGCAGAAATCCTGGTATGTTGTGGTGGGTCAGACTCCATTCCTTTCCTATTTCCCTTTGTTAGATCAGCAGCACAGCCCTGGAAGAGAACAGGGTTCCTGCAGCGTTGCAGATGAGCCTGTGTACCCCTCAGAGCAGTGCTGACCTGTGCTGTAACACTCTCTGAGCTTGTTAATGAAAAAGAGCAAAGCACTTTCACTCACAGGACAAAGCAGGCAAGAGCAGGCAGTTACACCCCTCCAGAAATGCTGCCACAAAAGGAAGTGTCCTAATTCATTACTGACACGTGAGATCAGTGACTAGATATCAGTGCTTACCCCTGTCTCTTTTTTTCTTTTAATCTTCTGTTACAGGAATTTTCCATCCTCTGTCACCTCTCCATCCACCAACCATTGAAAAACTGTTGCTGGTTATTTGAAAAACAAATATTTCTACCCTGTAAGCCAGGACACCCATAGGGAACAAATTTACTAGAATGGAAACAAATATCATAATGCCAGTTTTGCAACCAGAGCTGTGTTGCACACAGGCACCAAACAAGGGGTTCAAAAACGCTGAAATAAATCTAATGTTTAATGTCAGGATTAACAAGCAGCAAAGTCCCTGAT
This sequence comes from Argya squamiceps, assembly GCA_037834095.1. NCBI lineage: Eukaryota > Metazoa > Chordata > Aves > Passeriformes > Leiothrichidae > Argya > Argya squamiceps. The sequence continues at coordinate 3,134,384 of JBBMKD010000070.1, forward strand.
TTCCAGAGCTGCCTTTCAGCAGTGTTTCATATTCAAGGTACTGTTTTGGATGAAAGATGCCTGGAGCACGCATGTGGAGGGCAGAAATATAGAATGCTTTGCTGTTTTGTCTGCTTCTCAAGAATGTATTTTCCTACCCAGACAATAGCACTAGAGAAAGCTGCATTTTGAATTGCAAATTGGATCAACCAAACCCTGTTCTGGCATCTTGTATTTATTATCTGACAAAAACAGAAACCAGGATTAAAAGTGCAGAATTGAGAGTCTAAACTTCTTTCCATTAATTTGTTGGCTCTTTTCTTAGTGTCTGAATTTACAAGCTAGACAACATGTTATGCTGCTCAGTTTAACTTCCATGTCACTATTATTTTCACTGAATTCCAACTAAAAGTCCAAATTTCAGATGGTCAGTTACTATTTTAACTTTGTTGTGTGCTTGCAAACATGGAATTTTGTTTAGTTCTTTAAGCATTTCTGCATTTCACAAATACAACCTTCTGTTCTTTTGCATACTGTAAACAGAGAAACCCTGTTTCTTTTCCCCTTCCTCATGGAGCAATTCTGAAACAGTTCTTTTGTTATGGAGGAAATGCTCATAGGAGTCCTAATACATTTAATGTAAAACACTCTCAAAGCTGTTTTGGTTTTTGTTCTATTCATGCTTTATGTGATGGTAATTTATCCATCTTTTCCAGGCCTAAACAGTCTTCCTTGGACTCCACGGGTGTCATGCTGCTGGCAATTCTGCCAGGGGACATCAAATGGCTCAGCCTCCAGCTGAGACCAGGGTGGCTTGGAAATAACCCCCTGGAAGTTCTTATCACCTTCGTGCCAGATGTTTCACAGAAACTAAGCAGCTCATGGAACTTCAGTGAGAAAGAGAAGGAGCTTCTGGTGTGCTCTGTTAAAGCAGAATAGTGAGTATCTCCTTCAATACACAATGTACCTGTGTACAACTTATAATGGACTCTGTTGCTTCCCTGCCTTCATTCCCTTGAAGGGCAGTAACTCTGATATACTAATTAGCAAATGGAATTGTCTGCAGAAAAGTTACAGACACTGAAATCTGCTTTCCTGAGGGATATTTTTCACCTGAAACCAGACAGTAACCCCCCTGAAAATTTTAAATTAAATCCTGACCCAGTTTTTCCTTGGGACCACCAACTGTGACAAATTACTTGCTGGATGGCTGCTAAATCTGCTGCCTGCTGGCTCCCTGGGATTGTCTCAGTGTTCTTCAGAGTAAAGCCTGGCCTTCATTCCTCAGGACAGAACAAGGTTACACTGAACAAGGAAATGGAGATGAACTTTCCCCTGTGTGTTTTTGTCACCTGTTGTGCCTCCCAAATTGTCTTACATCCGGCTTATGGCCATTTATAGATTGTTTTCCACACTGTATTTGCAGTCAATACTGGCCACAGCTGCAACATGAGGCTCTGCTTATCTAAAGGGTGTGGAGCAAAGGCAGGAGAGAGCAGAGACAAAACCAACAAAAGACCCAGCTATACTTCAGTAATCAGATTAGACTGAAAGATATTTATTTAGAAACAACAGCTTTGGTATTTTAAAACCAAACAAACCTGTAAGTCACTAGAAAGTGGGATGTCTTCCCCATAGCCAAAACAAATCAATGCACAAAGTCTCAACAGGCTTAGAATAGGAAACCTGTAGATCAGCATTTCCAGGTGTATATCCAGAAAACAATCTCATTAAATTGATTTTGCACTCTACAGTCATAAAGGCTGAAAAACCTGTTATGAGAACTTAGATATCTACACTTCAATTGACTGTTACTGAAGTGGAAGAAAAATTAACATACTCCCCCTCCCTTCAAGCAATAAATTAAAAACTGTATATCAGAAAGGAAGTTACACTAAACTTTTCTAGTTAACTCTCAGAAGGGAATCATTATCCTTTATTTTTCTGTAAAATTAAAAAAAAACCAGATCAAAATATCAAAGGACTTAGTATATCTTCAAGTATTTTCACCAAATGGATTACTCCAAGGGAACTGAACAGCTTACAGGGAAAGGAAACATCTGGTACACAAGCTTCTGGGATAAACTTTTGAATCACCACACCTTCCAAGTCTCAGATTCCTGTCATAGCAAGGCACAAAAGGATTGTTGCTTTCAAATGGTCCTTGTTCTCAGCTGCAAAACTGCCAGGAGTGTTGTGCAAATGGAGGCTGAAAGCAAGACTAAGTTCACTTGGACACGGGGATGTTCCCACTCAATCAATGGAACAGGGTGTTATTTCAAGACCATCTGTTTTGCCTACTGCTACAGATTCTGAGCTTCAGCTGGCTTTCACTTCTTCCCTGTTTCTGGAATCAAGTTCTGCATCACCTTCACTTGAAGTAGGTCCAGCTGAGGCGAGGCAGCAGAGCTGTTTGCCCTGCAGTGCCCAGGGGGACGGGGTGCCAGGGCAGCCCTGGGCTGTGAGGCCTCGGGCACCTCAGCGGGCAGTGCCAGGGACAGTCACCTGCAGCAACGGGCACCAAGTCACTTGGGAAAGGCAGAAGGCAAGTCTTGGAGATGACAAAGGCAACAACAACAGTGAAAGGACACAATCACATAATCCCAAGGACACATTTCAGGGCACAGCTGTTACACAATAACTGACAGCACCTCCTGACCCCTTCCTCCCTTTGCACTGAGGTGCTGATCATGATCAGAGGCTTGTAACTGCAGCTGCCTGATAGAAATTTCTATCCTACCTCCTCCTAGGTTAGTTTGTCTGGCTACAAGCACCTCCCACTCAGTCTTTTATTGGATCACAGGTATTCAGACCTGCTTGGGATCAGGCTTGATCTCCAGTGCTCAAAAGGACAAACCCAGTGAGCTGACAGGGAAAATTCCAACTCAGTTTAAATACCCCATACATACCAGTCAAGTTTAGTTCAATACCTTCTGTTCAGCCTTAGCTATCCAAAATCGAATCTGATTTTATAATTTGGATTAACAGTACAATCTATAGCTAGAACTTTTCCTCTGACAGCTCTGTTTAACTATCATCTCCTCTTTTTTAAAAAACAAAACCTACATTTAACTCTGTTCAGCCCTCAGGAGGGAAACCTCTGAACAGCACAACTACCTCACACAGCAAACCCAGTCTGGTCTTGCATTTCCACTTCATATCAACACACAATCAGAGAGTCCCAGTACTAAGAGCAGAACTCACCATCTACTGCCTATTCTGTGCTAAGTTTTTACAGCAAATAAGTTTTCCAAGGCAACTCAAAACAACTTGAAATTTTTTACACCCAGGTAAGATGCATGAGAGCTTGGAGAAAGAACCTTCAACTCACAGTAAAAAGCACTCAGTACTTTCCTTAACACAGCTTTGTCTTTAGTCTGACTGGGAGAAGCACCAGTTCAGCATCTTCCCCAAATGATGGTGTGGTTTGATGGAGGACTGCCCAGTGTCTATAATATGAACATGTACCACCAGTCCCAGCAAGTCAGAACCTTCACCTCAGAAGAGCAGCCTGCCTTTGGGTGTTCCTGTGTGACACATTCAGAGCAGGCAGGCAGGTGTGCAGGTCTCCCACAGCAGCACAGACAAGAACAGCAGCTCTCTCACAAGCTTTCTGGTACTGAATAACAAGAAGCATCATCTCATGACAAGAAATGAAACAAGCAATGTCCTGCACTGATGTGTGGGAAAAGGACAGAAAGCTGTGTTTGCCTCCACCTGCAGCCTCACAAATGGACAGACAACGAGTTTTTCTTTTCTAACAACTGTGAGCCCTACTGCTGCAATCCCTGCCCTAATCCTCCTTCTTGCAAGAACAGGTCACAGACTGCTTGTTCCAAAAGAGACTGAAAATCATCACAGTCCAAGACAGAGCCTGCCCAGGCACAGCTGACAGGACACCAGGCTGACACACCCAGAGGACAGCAGCCAGAAGCCTTACACCTTACTCCTGAAGAGTGGCTTGGCTCCCGGGCCACAGTATTCGTTGTAGATGAGTTTGAACAGAAACAAGTGAAACAAAGTAATTAAGGAGGCCACACTGAACCAGAACAGGAAAGGTAAGCCCGGGTATTGCTTGGCCATGTGCTCCTCATGAGCCAGAATGGATTTTAGGTGGAGTGTGTGTCTTAGGTCCTGCAGGTGGACCAGGTCTGTTGATATATAAAGCAGTGGTGTGATGGGCTGAGTCACCATGACAGGGAAGGTGTGGCCCCGTGGCTCTGAGGTCAGCTCCACGGGCTCGTTCATGCAGCCAGCCTCACAGGCAAACAGCCTCACAGGCTTCTCCTGGAACTTGACAGACACCTGCAGGAAGGGCTTCCCTTCAGCATCCAGCAGAACTGCTAAATTGATCAAGTCCTTGTTGTAATGGATCCCACGTAAGGAGTAGCTGTTGTGAAGAACATCAGGGTCAGCCTGGAACTGCAGGTGGTTTTCTGTGAACTGCAGACCCCCAAAACTAAGCACCATGCCCTGCATGAGCCCGTGGACTCCAGCTGTCACCAGAGCCTTGCAGCCCCTTTTCTGCAGGGTCAGCTTCCACAGGTCTGAGAGCTGCAGGACCTGGGTGACACTGCTCAGCCTGGGGGGCCACAGGTTCTGGGCGTGCATGGTGGCGTGGCCACTGAAGCAGTGGTCAGCATAGTTGAGGCTGGCCTCCATCCTCTCCCTGTCCTCCCCAGACAGGAGAGGGTCCAGCAGGGGGGCTGGAACTGTTGACAGCACGTAGTACAGGGTCATGTTGACAGTCTCACTGGAGGGGGTGTGTGCATCTGTGATCTTTCTCATTTCGATCCCTGTAGCAAAAGAAAACAACCAACAGTCAGAAATTAGTTAGGAGGAAAAGAAGATCAAACATGAACCTTGATGTTCAATATGCAGGTGTTCTTTATAACATCTAAGAAACTTTGTCCATAAAACACCAAAGCTATGCAGTGGAACTAAGAATCAGCACTGAAAAAATACCTGAACCAAAATTATTTTGCATTATTGACTGTGTCATTGTGCTACAATGTGTAGCAGGCATGAAAAATGAAACTTATTATTAGAATAAATACCCTAGAGAGTATTAGACCTCCTTTTTTTTTTTCCTAAACAAACACAAATGTTCCCTTGTGTTTGTCTTAGAAGATACTCTTCTCTGCTCTTGGGAGTTTGACAGCCAAGCTCCCACTAAAGACAATGCTAATTTAATATACAGATGCATTACAGGCTGGTCACCGTGACTCTGCAAGAATGATCTGTCAAATGAAATAATAATCTTCCTATAAAATAGCCAGTTCTACATTATTTGGTCAGCTACTCCTTTATGTAAGACATCAAAATCTTAAGAAAAAGCATCTTTGTAGAACAGCCCTTAACCTCCAAGCAGAATCTGTCTTTTATGCTGTTACTAAAGGTCAACTTTATTTCCAGCTGACATGCAGGGAAATCAGTGAAGTTCCTGAAGGCACAAAAAGCAGCACACACAGAATAATGATTATAAATGTTCTTCTATCACTTCCTATATATAGTCAGGTGTACTCCACTCTGTAAGGCAAGCTGACTTCCAAAGCAGGAACAGTTTTACTATCCCACAACCCATCAGGAAGACCAGAACCTCTGGACACCTTACAGCAACCAGGACCCTGAGCTTTCAGCCACCCTCTACAACAACCCCATGGAAGCTGAGCCATCACTTTCCTTACCTGAAATGAACAAGTCAGACCAGGTCTGCTGGTGCTCCTGGAAAAGATCTTCTACCCCCATCTTCATCACCTCCAGCATCTCTTTCTTGGCCGCCTCTTTCAGCTTGCTGAAGGTCTCCTCCAGCCGGGAGACCTCGATGGGCTCCGAGGTGTACACCACCGACAGCAGGGTCTCGTCAAAGTGCGACTTGGGCGCCACCTGCACCCGGCTCACGAGTTTCTTGGCGGCCACCACCACCAGCACCACCTTGGTGCTGCCGGGCAGCAGCAGGCGGCCGGAGGAGAGCAGGAACTGCCGCTCCTCCACCTTCTCCAGGCTGGTAGCGAAGCGCCCGCCCAGCGCGGCTGAGGCGGCGGCGGCGGGGGGGGCACGGACCGGGGGCACCGGCGGGGACCGGGCGGCTCGGCCCGGGTCGTGTCACCGCGGGGACCGGGCTCCTGTCACCGCTAAGCCCGGGGTCGTGTCACCGCTCGGGCTGTCCCAACACCGGGCACGTGGCTGCAGCCCCCAAAACCCCCCCAGTGTGGGGCCAGCCTCGAGGGGCTTTGTCCGGAGCCCCCCTGTCTGGGCGCTCCCAGGTGTTGGTGGTCGTTGTTTGCTGGGTGTATTTAAATCTTTTGGTAGGTGTCAAAGAGGTTTGTGTTGCTTGTAGAGAAATCCCCCTTTTTCTCATGTTGGGTTTTTTTTTCCCTAGCTGTGTTTGTGTTTATTTTTGCTGCTGTTCTCTGTTTCTGTTTGGAGGTGTGAGGGAACGGAGGCAGAGGATTCCCGCCTGTCAGGGTAGCATGGACCGACCTTAGCTGGCTGCTGTGCAGCTCAGCCCAGTGTGCCCCAGCACTGCTCCCTCCTGCAGGGTCTCCTGCTCGGGAAAACTTTCACTTCAGGACTCTGCGAACTCATAATCACAAGTTGTCATCCTTCTAGGTGAGAAAGATGGATCAGTCTGCTTAAGAAACAGAAAAGCCTTTTTTTTCTCTGCTTTTAATAACAAACCCAACCAAAGCTTGGTTCCTTTGCAAATGTGCGGTTGCAGATGTTGGGCAGTAATTTGATATCAGTAGATGGACATCTACCATGATATGTGCTGAAATCTTTAAAGAGACAACAGGAGAGAAACACCCTGTTGTTCAGGGAATTGCACCAGATGCTGATGGGTTGTAATATAATGGTTAGTGAAGATCATTACAGCAAATACTTCCAACTTCACTCTAAATAGAGATGTCCTTTTTGACACACAACAAAGAACTTGTTCTCCAAAAGTGACACTAAGCTAGATGTTTTGGCACTATTTTTGGTGGTTAGCTGCCCTTTGCTCAGCTTGGTATTATTTCTTAGTTAGCATTCAGGAGTGACTTTTTGGTATCCAAATAGACATGAGGTGCTCCCTGGGGACATCTCTGAGATCACTGAAAGCTGATACAGTTTTAGAGCCCCATTACTATAAACAATTTTTGTGTTTCCAGCTGAAGTGCTGGTCTATCAGACAGGTCTGTAGAAGGCACCTTTATGTTACCACTCTTTGTGCTGCAGGGTGTGTTGTGAGCAGTGTTGGGCTGTGGGAGGAGGATGCTGTTGGGTGTGCAGGGGATGAGGCAGGTGAGAGGTGACTCCTTTGCCTGGAGGGTGAGACAGACAGGTGTCAGCGTTGGCAATGAGAAGCCCTCACAGGAGAGGAACTTCCTGACTGTTTGGGAGAGTTCATGCCCCGCGGTGTCAGCGTCAGCTGCGCAAACACAGCACCCAGGAAGGCGTGTGTGCTGAGGAGGAGCTCCAGGTGTGTTCTGTGTGGGGGGCAGAAGCTGGCAGTGGCCAGAAGTGCTGCTGTCACTGTCACAGGTCCCTGTTACTGCCACGGGCTGTGGGTGCAGTGTAAACTCTGGTTTGTTGTGAGCTGTGGGGACATGCAGGACACGTGTCCTGGCCCAGGTGAGCTGTGCTGCTCTCACTCCTCAGGCTGAGTAACGGGTGGTGATTCCCAGCCCAGCTTTACCCCTCTGCAATAACACAAATACTGAAAGTAAACACTGGAGTTTGCAGTGCAATGCCTGGAATACAGAAACAGAGCAGAGTCTTATCACTAGCTGTAGGTCACACAGCCCAAATATATGTTTTATAGCTCCTTATTAAGGTGGCAGCTGATTTGATTGGTGCAAAGAAGGAAATTGAAACAAGTGATTCTGTGGAGATAAAGACAGTGCTCCTGGGTTCATGTGTTTCTTTTGAGGTGGCTGCAAAGAAGATTTAGCAGCTAATTGGAAATGTATTGGGGTGGTTTTTGTGGGGTTTTGTTTTCAGAAAGGGAAAGTTATCCTTGCTCCACTACTGGGGATGTTTAAGGGAGACAAAATTCGTTGGGAATGAACAAAGCAGAGCCAGATCTGAGGAGGAGCAGTTCAGAGACTGCAGGAGAGGTGCCAGGAGAGGCAGGGAGCAGCTCTGGGGCTGCAGCTGCTCCCTGTGCTCTGTCACAGGTGCCATTGGAGCTGCTCTACCTGCCTGGGCAAAACTCAGGACTTCTCAAAGATCCTTAGTTCAGCAGGGTTTGTATGTTAATAATGCTACATTTAGTGAGGTGTTTTTCTTTAAGATGCATGCAACATGCTTGTTTAAAAAGGCAACAGCTGACTATGCTGGCCTGTACCTAAACAAGCATCACACCATTGTTTTTGTTATACTGAGTCAAGAGCTGCTCTGTGCCCAGATTTATATATATATTTATATATAGGGTATGGTTCCTAGGAACATAATTGTAACAGGATCATTTTAATGTGGAGATAGTTCTGCTCATATAAATAAATCTGTTGCTGGAGGTGCTTCTTGATAATGTAAGAGATGGAGATGACACAAAGAAAGGTGCTGCTCTGAGTCTCTTTGCACTGGAAGAAAAGGAGCCCTTGTTGATGTTAATTCAGTTTTATTTAAAATAAACCCTGCACCTTCAGTGTGTGTGGGAGGTTTATGTTGCCTCACCTGGCACGTTTGGGAAGAGTGCCCCTGCTCTCCTGGGCAGGATGGCCGGGTTGGCCTGTTCCTTTGGAGCCCTCAGCAGGAACTGAGGTGTGGTGTAAGAGTCAGGTGGGTGTTCCAGGTCTGAATAAAGGCTTCTTCCAGGGGGTGTAACTCCTGTTTATCTACCTGGGGGCCATGTGCCTCCAGGCAGGAGCTGCATTGTTCAGAGCTTCACTGCAGCTCTGGTGTCAAAAGGCAAACAGGAACTTGTATTTAGTGTCTCTGATTTCTCTCTAGTGCTCTTGAAATGTGAATGAGGGTTGATGGTTTGGAGTAAGAATGGAGTAAATACCATTTTTTCTGCAGTGACTCACTTTCAGTCACGCCATTTATATCCTCACTGTTTTGGTTCTTTTTTAAGGTGGCATTAAAGATTATTTAGATGAAAACTGAGAGTGGCTGCTGAGTCCAAGGCTGTGTAGTTGACCCTGAGGACACATCACACCTGCAGATACATGCAGATCACATGGCAAAAACCTTTCATTTAACATCTACTTCTCAAGTGGTATCTAAAACAATTTACAAGAAACAAAAATAAAGCAAGTGTGTGAGCAGCTGTTCCCTGAGGGAGCACTCCAACTCCTCCAGTCCTGCAGGTGGAGGAGAGGGCCTGCTCTGGAGCCTGCCTTCACTCTTGGCTGTTTCTTCCCTGCCCCAGCTCCTCTCCGAGGCCTCAGCCAACGCTTTCCTTCCCCCTGTTGTCCCCGTGGTGTGCAGGGATTTCTGATGGGACTCTGGATCTGTTTGTGCTCCTGCTGCAGCTGGGCCAGGGAAACTGGTGCTGATGCAGCTTCATAGCAGCAGCAGTGAGGGGACAAAATGGCTCTGCAAATCTCAGTGGGCAAGACCAGTGGTCTTCAAATGCTTTTCTTCACCTCAACAGTCAAGCTCAAGTTTGTGATCTTGTCTTTTGTTTTGTTTCCCCATTGCTGCTGCTGTGAAGCCCTTTGCCTGCTGGAGGTTCCTGAGGCAGATGGAGGACAGCAGTAGCTGAGGTGGCCCAAGGCTGGAGTGTAGGCAGGGATTGGAGCCCCTGGGAGCTGTGCTTAGACAGAAAGGGAGAGAGGTAAGAGCTGTGCAGTGTAAGAGTGATGTGGAGCTCTTGTTTACAGCCTTTCCCCCGTGTTGTAATGGCAGCGTCTGTGCCTGGCGTGTGTGGAGTGTAAGGCAAGGGAAAACAAGCAGCACCAGCCTCCTTCAGGGCCTATTTTTACCCTTGGAAAACTCAGATGCAGCCAGTTGGCGAGATCCCTCCAGTCTCTGCTGGATCTGCTGTCTGAGACAGCCTGGATTGGCGGGGCTTTGGATGGGCTGGGGAAAGTGTTGGTGTGCTCTTTTGTGTGCTGGTTTGTGCTGCCCCTGGCACACAGCCCTGCCTGTGCCTGCTGGGGGCACAGCAGGCCTGCTCTGGGCGTGAATACCTGAGAGTGTGTGTGTGTTGTGTGTGTGTGAGTGTTGTGTGTGTGTATCTGTGCCTCTGTGTGTCTGTCTGTGTGTGTATCTGTGCCTGTCTGTGTTGTGTGTGTGTCTATGTTGTGTGTGTGTCTATGTTGTGTGTGTGTCTATGTTGTGTGTGTGTCTATGTTGTGTG
>JBBMKD010000070.1:3144750-3178454 GCA_037834095.1 Argya squamiceps
CCCCCGGAGCGGCCGGGACCCCTGGCTTCAAACACCCCCGGGACCGCCGGGACCCCCGGCAACCAACACCCTCGGGACCGCCGGGATCCCCGGTTTCCAACCCCTCGGCTCCAGGCCCCCCTTTGCTCGGGGCCCCGCCGGCTCCGGGCCCGTCCCGTTACCGGGCCCCCTCCCGGCTCCGACCCTCCTCAGCCCCGGGATACTCAGCCTTCAACCCCACCGCCTCCGGGATCTCCCGGTTTCCAGCCCCTGTCTCCGGGCCCTTGCTCTGCCCCGCTCCCTCTGCTGTACCCGCGGGTGCCCCCGAGCAGCTCCAGCCCCGGGCTGAGGTTCTGTGTCTCCTGCCCGGGTCACTGCACCGATGGAAAAGGCCTGGAGGGGTTTTCCGTCATTCCCGTTGCAGTTTACTGGTTTACCACAACAGAGACTATGCGGGGAAGGAAGTTCTCTCTATCAAACTGTATCCCGCCGTGTCCTAAACAGGAGAACAAGCTTTCTCACGTGTCTTAGATGTGCACAGGAAAGCTTTGTATCCACAGCAGGGCTCGACGGAGAGAACGAGAAACAGTTTCAAGCAAGTCATACAGAAACACTGTGAGTTAAAGTAAAATGTGAAATTCCCGACCAGGCTGAGGAAATGAACCGGCTCAATGAAGGGAAACAGAGGAGACGCGTTCTTAATTTATTCCTCCAAATGAGCTGTTTGACTGGGGGGAGGGCACTGGGATCCCAAAAATGTGGGTGAGATCCCATTCCTTGCAGGTTTCAGTGGGGCCGGCGGTGTCTCAGCTCTGAGGCTGCTCTGAGAGCAGAGCTCCCACCCTTCCAGTTTTCAGGAAGTTGCTGCTCCGCCTGCAGCACGTGTTGCACGTACTCCCTGGCACATCTGCATCGGCAGCTGGCTCTGTTTAAAAAGCCGGGCAGGCGGCTGCAGCCTGTGCTCAGAGCAGTGCAAACACACCAGCGGGGGAAATGTGCTCGCTGGGTTGGCACAGCTGCAGAATACAAAGCTGTCCGACAGAGACAGCCTGGGCACAGTGGCATAAACAATGAGGCATTCATGATTTCGAGTGTGCAAAACCGCTTTTGGTTCAGACTGGAGAGATTTAAATTCATTAAAATGAGAAATTTGCAATTTTAAAAATCCATGTTGAGTTGCAGCTCTCGGTCTGAGGTCTGAAGGTGAAGGACTGAACATTTTGCTGTGGCTCCTGCCTTAAACTGTTGAAGCTGCTACAGATTTATCATGGGCTTTGTCTGGGCCTGATATATATATATATATAAATACTGGAGAAATCATGAAAGTATGTTCACTTTCTAATTAAGGAAACTGGCATTTTTGCAAAAGGAAGTTTTCTGAAATCACCACCTCAGAACTAGTATTTCCTTGGCTTCTTGCCTGAAATGCTCATCACTTGAGCATGAGGACTGTTCTGCCTGCCTGACAGAATTCTGCCTGGTAATTATGAGGGAATTCCTGCACTGGGGAGCAGGAATGGAAGGAAAAGTGCTTTGAACACACTCAAGAATATTCTCAGTGAACAAACAAAGAGTAATGGGGATTCTTTGGGATGATGTTGCTATAGATCATGGAGAATATCAGTTAGCTATGGTGTGACCCTTCTACTGTGTTTGATTTTTTTCTCCTCATGCCTTTTTTATTTTTTTAACCTGACCCCTGTTCTATCTGTGATTTCTGTTAATTTAAAGAGATGATTTACTGACAGGCCTCACACAGGATCTGTGTCAGTGGTAGCTCCTCCTCTGGTGTCCTGCAGGCTCTAAATCTTACATCTAAATCTTACATTCACTGCAGTGTGGAAGTGACCATAAAGTAAATGTTAATTTTAAAAGTGTGAATTTCTAAGACAGGATTATTTTGCCTGTTCTCAAGGGCAGAATGAAATGGAAAAAGATGCCTGGATAAGTGATCAGTGCTACAGCAAAAAAACCCAGCACAAGGCTACGGAGATTAATGTGAGACTTAAAGATGTGTATATGGCAGAGAAAACCAGTTAGTACAGGAAACAAAACCACTGCAGGTTTTGTGTTCACCAAGGTAATATAAGAGGTGACAGGTAGGAAGAAGGTAGGAAGAAGATATTTAATAAGGTTTCCAGTTTGTCGAGCTGTGCATCACATTATAATCTATTTCTGTTTGCTTTTTATACATAAATACCCCGTAAATGTCAGCCAGCTGCCGCCCACCAGTAGCTAAAGCTGGCCAGAGAGTGACTCCTCTCCTCCTCCACCGGCGTTTGCTCAATGCCTGTTTTCCCCTCTGCGCATCCACTGCCCGGTGTCCCCGGGCAAAGCCCTGGAGCTCCGGGATCAAACCGCCGAGCTCCTCGGCTCGGTATTCCCTCGCTTTCCCCTCAGCCCTGCCCCGTGTCCCAGCCCTGCCCCGGCTGCCCGCCCGCCTCTTGCAGGGGCCGGGGCAGCCCGGGAGGAGGAGGAGAAGGAGGAGGAGGAGCCATCGCCTCCCCGCTTCCTCCGCCCGTCCCCGCCGGGCGGGTCTGGTGCGTGGCACAGCTCCGGCAGCCCCGGAGCCGCCCGCTCCGTGCCGCGGGCATCGCTCCCGCTCGGTGTCAGCTCCCGGCTCGCGGTCCCGGATGGGTAAATCGTCTCCATGGTGCCTCCGGCCGTGCCGCTGCTCTGGGCGGTGCTGGCGCTGCTCGGGGCGGGGGGTGGCCGTGCCGCCCAGCAGGAAGGTAAGGGGGGGGCTGCTCGGGGCGCGGGGGGCACCGGCAGCGCGGGGAGCCGGCACGGGCCGGGCTGATGGACGGGCACAGCCGCCGTGGGTGCCCCTGCCCGGCCTCCGCCTCCTGGTCTCGCTCCCCAAGCATTCCCCGAGCCGAGCGTGAGCAGAGTGCGAGCCTTGGGCAGCACTTGGAGCAGCTCACAGCTCGGAGTTTCGCGGGACGGCATCATTTCATCCCGGTGGAGGACTCTCGGTCCCGTGGGTGGCATCCCACTTGGGTCAGCCCCTCCCTGGCTTTGGAACTGAGGCGGTTCAAGGATTAGGTAAAGGGGAGAGCGTTTGTTCCCAGACTGGCCACACTGTGACTCAAGATCAGGGATGCTCCTAAAATAGCATCAGTTTGTCCCCCTGTAAACAATTGGTAGGAGTTCTGGAGTAGTTGGTAGAATAGCAGAGGATTGGGGCAGGTCAGAATGTCAGCAGCACTGACACAGTGGTTCATACACTGTCACTCTGCCAAGAAGTTTGGATAATTATCTCTGTCTTCATTAGAGAAGTGGCAATTAGGATGAGATTTAATCTTGTTACATGGAATATTTCCCTTCACAGTGTGATTCTGGTATGAGCACCTTTGTTATATACATACATTACTTCATACAGTTAGTGTGTATCTGTGGGGGTGTTGGGAGTTCTTTGGCTATAGTGGCATAATTAAAACAAAGATTCTCTGTGCTATCCTGCCTTCCTTGCACACCCCAAATCTTCCACGGTTTTAGTAAGATTTTAGAGTGCACTAGAGATGTAAAATAGAGGGCTGGGAGAGAGAATGAGGTAAATTGGTTAGGAAGGGGGATTTGGAATTAGCTGTTTTCTGGACCCATCACTTTTGGCATGGCTCAAAGAGAAAATGCCTCATCTTTCCTGTGCCTCAGCTTCCCCAGAGTAATGTGAGAGTAATGATACCTGTCTTCTCTCTTGGATGTTCTTTTAGATCTCTGCAAAAGCTCTCAGCATAGTTATTTGTATAGATAGAATAGTTGATAGAATTTTAAAAAAATATTCTGTATTCTGTAATACAGAGATTATATTATCCACTGTTAAGTTGTGCAGGGTTTTTTTCTATTTGATTCCCATATTAATGATATTTTCTTAGACACTGTCTTAACAGGAAGTGGCACAGTAAGATTTCCCAAATCATAGCCTAGGGATAAATTCATTCCTTGTCCTAAAATGCAGCTGCAGCTGTGCTTTCCCTGTAGACTTAGGGCAGAAGTAAATAACTTTAATTTTTCGTTGTTGTTGTTACTGAACTCATCTGGTCTCTGATTTTTATTCTTTACAAAAACTCAGAAGTTTACTGAATCATTTCATTGTGATCTTGGTATCGGGGTTCCTGTTCCAGTGCTTTGTTCTTACAGAATCCTTTTCATCTACAGAGCTCTAAAACCTTCACAGAAGTGGTAAATTTTCTCTTTTATCATTCTACAGATGGAAAAACAGGGATAGCAGGATTGGCTCCTTGTTGCATAGCAGAACCAGCAGCACAGTCCAGCTCCCCTGGTTCTGAGTCCAGTGCTTGCTTTGTTAACCACCCTGTGTTTGTATTTTGCAGCCATGCCACTGTTAAATGTATTTATACAAGTCCCAATTGTCAGTGTGGCCCAGGGAGCCTTTGGGCCCAGGAGGCCCAGCTTAGCAGAACAGGCTGCATTTCTACATATGGAAATTGTCTGTGATATGGGAGACAGGGGAGCATCAATCTGTTTAGGTTGTCTTGAAAAGTTTCCATGTGATACTGAAAGTAAGAGGGTTTACTGCTCTGTCCCTGAAAGCACCTATCAGCTGCATCAGTGTTCAGCAAAATCTTTGGGAAGGAGAAGAAAGGGTTAAAGCAGAAGGAGTGGAGGCAACATAGCTCAGCACAAAGTTCCAGTGCTAGGCTGAAGGAATGTCTCCTGGGAAGGAAAGCTCTCGCTACTGCAGAGAGTTCCTAGAACAGAAACTGAGCTTAGTGTCTCTCAGTGTCCCACCCCACAGGGAATCTGTGACCTGGGATTCTGCTGGGGACGAGAGTGATCTTTGTGCTGGTTTTTTATGCTCCTCTGAGTTCACAAAGTGTATGGGGAGAACTTTTCTGCCTCAGAAATAAGACACTGCTTCCTGTTCTGTGTGAGCCTTTAGCACTCATCCTGGCCAGCAAACTTTTGGCAGTGAAGTCATAAACAGTGTGTGGCTTTCTTGGGATGGCAGCATGAAAATGAATTAAGGATTTATTCAATGTGAGACGCCTGAGATTTTGGGCTGAAATAACTGCACAGCAGTCAGGAGCCTTTTTTTCTTTCTTTCCTTCTTTCATTCTCTTATCATTATCATATGCTTTCTCCCCTCATGTACTAGAATTTGAGGGCTGTCTACATTCCTCTCTGGCAAACCCATGTTTATCCCCCTCTTCCTTGGCAGTATAATCCTCACCTTCTCAGAATCCACGAGCTCCGAGCTCTCTCATAAAACTGTCGTGGCTTTCTGTGTGCCATCATATGGCTAAAAACTTTAATGGCTTTAACATATTCCCTGAGGACATACATATTTTACTTATTTGTTTGCTCCCTCTGACTGGGCTGGACACAAGACACTGGAGTGTGCTGGAGGTGCTAGATTAGGAATGCACCTCATATGTCTAAAAACCTGCCCTTAAAAACTGCATCTATATGGACTTCATATTCTTTTATTTATCACTTTGTGCACTTGTCTAATAAATACAATTAAACCTGACCTATTGATTGTTCTCAATCTCTTTATCTTTCTTATTCTGATGCAGGTAAAGGATTTGAGGAATTTCTTTGGCAATATCTTCTTTCTTCCTGTCTTGGAGTCTTACTTTTTACTTTTGCTGCTTTTGTCTGGTACATCTAAAACTTCAGCTTCTAAATTCTTCCTCTCTAAGACCAGACAGAATATCAGTTTCACAGGTACATGAGGGAGATTCATCTGGTACATCCATCAAAAGAAATCCTTGTTCCAAAATCAGCCTGCTGAGGCCAAGAAAATGTACTTTCAGTCTTTCCTGGTATTTTCTGATGTTCAAATCGGATGGCCAGATTTGCATTTAAGCATTTGTGCCAGAGCCTATACACATTCCTGCTTCAGCAAAACTGTAAAGGTGAAGTATAACATTTCATCGTTGCAATGAGGAAACCAGAACTTCCACATAAAAATCATATTCTGGGGTACCACAGAGAAATTCTGAAAGAGAGCTTCAGAATTTAGTTTTATCATTTTTAAGGGACTGGAAATGAAAAGCAAGTTTGGGAGGAGAATGTAAATGAAAATTGTAGCACAATTAAATTCACATTGAATATGTATGAAAAACTGGAAAATGCCTCAGGAATGCAGTAAAAAGTTGAAGCAGCCAAGGAGAGGGAATAATAACATTTAGTCTCATTTTGGTTTTCCTGCATCCAGTCAATGCTGAGTGACAAAAAAAGCAGCTCCATGGGGAACAGAGAGTCAAAACTGCATTAAATGGATGACTTCCAAATGGGCATTTTGTAGTAGCTCTATTTTTTGTCTTCAAGTTTAATTTCCTTTGTACTCTGTGTGAAAGAAGAGAATGTATCTTTTACTAGCAGGGCAAAACACCCACTTAATACATTTTGTTTTCTTTTTTTAGCTCAGGCAATGAAATTGTATCTTTACATAATCTCTCATTTTTATACCCACAATCAAGTTAGGCGTGGAACAGCAGGTTGTGGAAATAACACAAGTTGAGTATTTCTTGTGCTTTCCCCTGTGTGCAGAAAAACTGCTGGTTCTGACTGTTGCCACCAAGCAGACTGAAGGATTCCAGAGGTTCAGAAGATCAGCCCAATTCTTCAACTACAAAGTCCAGGTGATGTCTAGCAGCTCCCATGGTGGTGGGGTCAAAGAGAATTTCAAATTGTGAAATAGATAAGACTTGACAGTGATTAAATAAAAGCTCAAGAGAGGACACACACCTGCTCAGCTGGCTGAAAAGTGCCATGACTGGGTCATTTCTGCAGTATGCTGTGTGCTGGCTTGGGATGAGATCCATAACTCCTGCTCAAGGGAGCCTCATGGCACCTTTCCTTTGCACTGCCAAGACACACAGTACAGAGTGTGCTGCTGCCCCTGTGCCAGGAGTGCTTTGTCACTGTGCTACGTTGTGACACTGCCTGTCCAGCCCAGAGACTGGATCAAAGGCTGCCTAGTCCGTTTGTCCTGGGGCTGTTATTCTTTGCTGTGATTTGGACTGGGAGTTATCAGGGCCAGTTAGTTGGTGGGTTCTGGTTCTTTCCTGTGAGCCTTGCTGGGAAAGTGCCCTGTGGAGGTGACCCTGTGCCTGTGCTGTGCAGGTGCTGGGGCTGGATGAGGAGTGGCAGGGAGGAGATGAGCAGCAGCCAGCTGGAGGTGGGCAGAAGGTCCGTCTCCTGAAGTCAGCTCTGGAGCAGCATGGGGATAAAGAGGACTTGATCATCCTTTTCACAGAAAGGTAATGGTTGCAATGAATTTGCCTGGAATTGAATCTTACAGCTGTTTGGATAGGTTCTCACTGGGAAGAAATGAACTGTGAAATCAATTGCTTTTGAAAAGTGTGTCCAGATCTCTGGTTTTGTTGTTTTTTTTCTTCCCTGAACACTCTGTAGTTTCCTGGGAATCACTCAAAGCTGCATCCGTGGCAGTTGGGAAGGTCTGGTCAGAATAGACTGATGCCAATTCCTGCATGAAGTTGATAGTGTTGCACCTGGTTCTGCCACGGTGGAATTTGGCTACCTCTATCTGCAGAGAATGAGCAGACAATTGCTATGGAACTAGGCAGGCCTTTCTTACCAGAGTTATTTGTTTTATAAGGTGAAGTAGGCTGCAGCACATCCTTGAGAGCCAAGAATTAGTCTGCCAGAGAGGAGAAGAGGAGTCTCAGTGTCTTTTCATGTGCCCAGAATACGGAATATGCACAGAATATTCTGAGTTGGAAGGGACCCACAAGGATCATTGAGTCCAACTCTTAAGTAAATTACCCACACAGGGATTGAACCCACAACCTCAGTGATATTAGCACCATGCTCTAACCAACTGAGCTAATCTCAGGGTCATACAAATAAGACTAGACTTTAATTAGTTCATTACAAAAAATGTAATACTGTTAAACAGAACTAAAAGAAGGGAATTCCCAAAGAATTAGCTGTTCCTAGAAATTTTCTCACTGAGATGTTTTTCTGACTCCGTTCCTTTTGTCCTTTTTTGTCTCTCTTTCTCTAGCTATGATGTGCTCTTTGCTTCAGGCCCCACAGAACTGCTGAAGAAGTTCAAACAAGCCAAGAGCAAAGTGGTTTTCTCAGCAGAGAATTACATCTATCCTGACAGAAAGTTGGAAGCCAAGTATCCTCAGGTGCGAGATGGAAAGCGCTTCCTGGGCTCTGGAGGTGAGACACAGAGCTTGCTTTCAGCTTTCTCCTCCTATTTGACCTGTGGGAGAAGTGGCAAAGCAAACTGAAAGTTGATGAGTCTGCAGCAACACAGGGGGTAGTGAGATTTCATGTGAGAGAGTGAAAGTACATGTATACAGGAGTACTTCCACTTTTTGGTCTTCTGGGTTGAAATCTCCTCATACTTATTCCCACAGGCTTCATAGGTTATGCTCCAAACCTGAAGAAGCTTGTGGAGGAGTGGAAAGGACAGGATGATGACAGTGACCAGCTCTTCTATACAAATATCTTCTTGGATCCAGAAAAAAGAGTAGGTGTATCTAGATTCTGGGTTTCTGAAAATTTGCATTCTAGCCAGTACGCCCCTTTTCTGTTATTAGCAGGTTTTATATTTTATATTTAATATTTTAATCATATTTTTATATATTTTATATTTTATTTATATAAAATGTGAATGGGAAGAGAGATGTCTGAAAACAAGTCTTACTGGAGGCTTCATACCAGTATCTGTAGGTGCTGGTGTTTAAAGCCACTGAGTGTGGAGGAACTAACCAGCCTCCTCCCCGGGGATGTGAAACTGCAGACTGCAGTGCTGACTTGGAGATATCCAACCTAGCACTGAAGTACATTTTAGGAAAATGCCATGTAACACCCTACAGAAGCCTGGAATGGACCTTGGAAGCAGCATTGCCATTCCAGCACTGTGTGGTGCACTGAGCAGACCATCCATCCCATGGGTCATTCTGGTTCTGCTGTCCCTGCCCAGTTGTGCATTACAGAGGCCAGTCTGTCCCTGGGGACACACCAAAGGCATGGAGAACTCAAACTGTAACAGCAATCTACAAATCAAGAGGAAACATTTGAAATAGAGAGCTGCTATCAGACTAATTAGAGAGAGAGTTGCAATTTTTTACCAGCAAGGCTGGTAGAAAATTTAGAACAGCTGGATTTTTTTAGTTGCCCAAATCTGAGAATGGCTGTGGTACTTTAACATGAACAGTCCCTTTAATGTTCTCATCTGCAGTTCTGGCCCTGTGCCATGCAAGGGCTGAGTAATTCCCCTCCCTTGGCACTCAGACAGTGGATGTTAGCACCCTGCTGTCCTCTCCAGTAATCAGTCTTAATAGATGCCTGCAGGGACACAGAATTCTGTTAAGTCAGAGCTGCATTTTAGTCCAACTCAGAGTGTACCTTGCAGCAGGGGATAAAAACAAAGATTGTACAAGCTGATCTTGCACCTTACTGTCCTCTGGTTTGACACTGGTACCTGGGGCAATGCTTGGGGTCACACTTGCCCTGTGGATAGAGGGCAAAAAACTTTTCACAGCAGATGATTTTGCTAACTGGCATTCCTGTGCATTATATATGTTTATATGACTGTATGTAAGTCTACTTCATTCATGTCGTGCAGATTTTTTGACATGCCCACAGCAGCTTTAAAACGGGGGTAGAGGGGGGTTGCATAGTTTTGCCTAATAGAATATATTTAACTTGTTCTAGAAAATGGTGAATTGTCCCAGATTTGAATGAAATATGATTATCTGGGAATGTTTTAGGCTTCAGAGTTAGGAGAGTTTTCAAATTACTATAGGAATGGGATATATCTTCATTGAGCACAGGGTCTGTTGCATATAAAGAATGGATGCCTTTTGTGTTCTAATTAAGCTTATTTATCTAATTCTTTTAAAGGAAAGTGTCAACATCAGTCTAGACCACAGAAACCGGATCTTCCAAAACCTAAATGGAGCATTAGGTGAGATGGGAGAAGGAAGCTCATTTGTCTTTGGAATGCAACTTGCACGTTGACACCAGAAATAGTTATGACTGAAGGGATTGTATTTCAGAAATGGCTGGCCTGACAGAAAAAGCTTTAGTAAAAGTCTCTGCCAAAGTTCTGGGATTGGTTTGCAATTCCACTGTGACCAACTATGCTCTCATTGCAATTCCTTCCCCACTTCAGGGAATGCAGGTCAGGTTTTTCATCTCACACCTCCTTGCCACTTTGATCTCCAGGCATGTTGGATTGCATTAGCCTTGGGGATTGAAAACTGGGAGGGACTTCCAGTGCAAGTAATAACACAGAGCCCTGCCCAGGGCTCGCCTGTCTTTCCGCTTCAGAACCGTGCTGGAATGCCATGGGAGGTGAGAAGCAGCCAGATATGCCTGTGAACACTCTCTGATTGTACCAGGCTTCTGACCTGACCTGCTGATGGATTTAGCTAGTCCTGGCAAGAGAGACTCACTTACTCTCCTGTCAATGCTGCCTAATGTTTTCAGGCTTGCTCCATTTCCATCTTTATTCTGATCAAGTGAAAAGTGATAATGGCAGTGTAGTTTTTGGCTCCTGTGCTGATTATATCAATGACAGACTGCAGCTTGTATCTGTGCTAGTCTTTTTTCCAAAAGATTTTGTATGGTTGTATTGAGGCAACATCCTGGATGATCTCTGGCAGGAGGATAGACTTTTGTAAGGGGTGGCAAAGAGGGGCATCAGATGCATAGAACACTTAGGTGAGAAGGGCCTGAGTCCTCCCATCAATAGCTGTCCCTGTCATCAGTAGCTGCTCCTCACTGCACAGTTTGTCAATGCCAGTTTTGAAAGAAGCTTTCAGTATGGCTTCTGCCAATTTCCAGTCATTGTCCAGCTTCCCAGTCATCCTCCTGTTACTTCACAGGATCATTCTCAATATTTTTTTCTCCTTTAAAGATTTGGTCTGTAGCCCTTAAACTACTGGTTCACGGTTGTCCATTGTCCACACTTTCATCTTTCAGCAGTTTTCCTGTATAAATGAGGCATTGTGCTTCTAATTATTAATAAAAGCCTTTAACATGATGACAATGTCATTTCCAGATGAGATAGTTCTGAAGTTTGAAAACTCACGAGTGAGAGCAAGAAACATGTTATATGACACTCTGCCTGTGGTGATCCATGGAAATGGACCCACCAAGGTAAGTGGACTGTCCTGAGAGAAAGATTTGGTCTGTGTTTGTTGCAAAGTGACCCTTTAGGCTCCATGGGTCAGGTTACTACTTCCACATATACTGACTTTCCCTGTGTGCATTTACATTTGGAAAACAACAAGCAGTCCAGGCCCATAGCAGCAAGATGGATCTGGCTCAAAGACCCACATGTAGTTGGACCCTCAGGCTATTAATGCTTTTCAGATTCTTTAGTTCATGGAAAAGGTAAACAAAGTTGAAATGTGATCCCACTGGGGGAGTGCACACAAAGAAACTCCCCCTGTAATGCATAATCTGGCAAATTGCCTTTTGCAGCTGCAGCTGAACTACCTGGGAAACTACATCCCTCAAATCTGGACATTTGAGACTGGCTGCACGGTGTGTGATGAAGGTCTGCGAAGTCTTGTGGGGTTTAAGGTAAGGCTGCTGTGTCTATTCAAAGTTCTCAAAACAAATCTTACAATTGTTACGTGTCTGATGTGAAACATGACTGACCACTTCTCTCCTCCTGTCCCTGAATGTAGGATGAGGCATTGCCAATGATTCTGATTGGCATTTTCATTGAGCAGCCCACCCCGTTCCTCTCCCAGTTTTTCTTGCGCCTTCGTAACCTTCATTACCCAAAGCAACAGATCCAGCTCTTCATTCACAACCATGTAAGTGAAGTTGGCTTCTCATGGTCTTAGCAAATGTGGGGAAAATGTACACCTCTATTCTAGGCACTTTTGTAACCTTGGGCTAGACTTCCAGGCTGTGTAATCACAGTACTTATCTGCAATGGCACCCATAAGGTTGCATACTTATCTGCAGTGACACCCATCCAGCTGTAAACATGTGGAAGTGGGCTTAAGAGCTGTTGCCCAGCTCATTTTCAAGAACAGGAGGCTGAGTGGTCTGGATGAGCCCATCTTACCTGTTTTTCCTTACTTTTGGAATAGGAGGAACATCACCTGATGGAGGTAGACTCTTTTGTAGAAGAGCATGGCAAAGAATATCTCACTGTCAAAGTGATCGGACCAGATGATGAGGTGGAGAATGCTGAGGCACGTAACCTGGGCATGTAAGTGAAGACACCATACATGATAGCCAGCAGAGACAGCCCATGTCCAAACTAAGACATCTGTTTTTTCTGAGGATCATCCCTGTCAAGAGATTGCTCTTCTTTTTTCAGTCACCCTTTCAGTTTTTCTAGCATTAACTCTGATGCCCTTACATATTGGGAAAAAATCAGCTTCCACACCAGCTCACTTTGTCCAGTTTCAGAAGCTAAATTCTCACTGGTTCTTTGGTCTGACAGAAGGATAATCCTGTCTCTCCCACCCTCATCTATATACCCAGCCACAGAGCACAAAGGATATGCACCTATATCTCCGAAGAGGAGGAGTGTTGTAGCAAAACTAAGAACTAGTGGGAGAGAATCTTCCTGTCTGTGATCAGGAGGTTTGAGCTCAGGTGTGGATTTGGGCCAGCTGTAAATGGGAACCTCTTCAGTTTGAGCTGAGGAAACAGTTTGTTAAATGTGATTTTGGCTGTGTCTCAGTATCTCCATTGGATACTGAATCTGATGTGCTTGTCACTATGCTGGCCCTCTGGGTTGTTACATTAAACCAAACTTCTCTGAGCACCCAGAAGATCTTTAGACTGCAAGGTGAGGGAATTCTTGGTGCTCTGTCCTTTGTCTTCCTCTGGTTTAGTATATGACTTTCCTTTTCTCTGGCTGCAGGGATTTGTGCAGGCAAGATCCTGACTGTGACTATTACTTTAGCCTGGATGCTGAGGTAGTTCTGAAGAACAGAGAGACTTTGAGGATCCTGATTGAACAGAACAAGTGAGTTCTTTGGTCTAAGCAATGTTTACTGGTCATCTCACATGAGGAATTCAGTGCACATCCCTGAGATGTGTAGGGAACCAGGAGAGCTGTGCCAGAGATGGGATGTTAGCCAAACACCTGTTACGTGGGTTGTTTTTTTTTCCACTGTAGTTGTAATCCCTGTATTTTAGGCAGGGGATGTAAATCATCCTTAGCTCTGCTTTTATATAGTCATTAAAATAATTGGATTCTAACAGACATGGTGCAGGGTGCATTTAGAGGAGAGACTGAGACCATATTTACCCTGTTTTATGTGGCATTTAATTCCAACAGAGTTAACAAAACACCAACTCTATAAATGAGGGAGGAAATAACTCTGGCAGTACTGTGGTTTGTAAATATTTTTCTTTTCTTCCTGTGGCAACATCCTGTCCTGCAATTCCTTTTTCTTCCATGCTTCCAGGCTGGTGATTGCCCCCCTGGTGAGCCGTCACGAGAAGCTGTGGTCAAATTTCTGGGGAGCACTGAGCCCTGATGGGTACTACGCCCGCTCAGAAGATTATGTGGACATTGTTCAAAGGCTGAGAGTGTGAGTCTGCAAAGAGATCTTCACTGATATAATCCCTCAAATGTAAAGCTTGCTGCAGCACATTGTCATCAAACTAATGTCAAAGAACCAGACAGTGCAAATGTCTTTGTGTATAGGAACAGAAAAGAAGTCTCTGCTCCCATTTGGAAGCTGCTTTATGTTCTCCCCTGAGCAGAGACAATTAATACTTGGGGCAGATTTTCTTATGATCAGAGTAAGGGTTTGAGAGTGCTGACTGCTCATCTTACTCATCTTGTCTTACTTATCTCATCTTATTCATGTCATGTTTTCCCACCTGGGGACTATAGTTTGTGTGATCCTTAAAAATCTTGTAAAGTGCTGTTTAAACTCTGTCAGGTAAATCTTCAGGAAATACCAGGTGATCCTTAAGTGGAAGATTCACAAAATAGAATTGTTGATGCATTAATATTCTTGACAAACCCACTTTTTGATAGGCCACTGTATGTGCAATAAGTGCTGGAAATCAGCTTATGCACTTTTGGCTGGTTCAGTTTCTTTAAATCACTGGAAAAAAATATGTTGATCTCTCTTGGAAGAGATTCAAGCCATTAATTATGTCCCTAGCAAAAACACACAACAGCAATTAATTGCTTTCACAGTGGACTAGCATTTGTGCAGCTTAAAAGCTGTGGGCAACATAAGTGATTTTTTCTGGAATGCCAATCTCTGTTGGTATGGTTTCTCCCTGTTGTTCTGAGTTGGCTCACTTAGGCAAGCCTGGCTGATGCTGCAGTGCTGCCTGTCATCCTGTCAAGTCCAGCAGTATCTTAGCAGTATTTCAAGCCTCACTTTTCTTCCTCTGTGTTTCAGTGGGCTCTGGAACGTTCCCTACATCAGCAGTGTTTACATGGTGAAGGCCAAGGCCCTGCGCTCGGAGCTGGGGCAGGCAGATCTGTTCCGCAGCGGGAAGCTGGATGCTGACATGGCTTTCTGCCACAACGTTCGCAGTCAGGTCAGTCCTGGGAGAGGCTGCCAGGGGAGAGCCTGTGCCAGGGTGGAGGGTACAGGATTAAGGAGTTTCAAGGCATTCAGCTCTGCCAGGGCAGGGAGAGGGTGAGCTGGTACTGGTCAGTACAGTGCAGACCTTAGAACAGCATGGGATTTCTGTCTTGCTGTGAAACCACGTGTAGCCACGGACCACTAAATGTGGATAACAATTTTGTTCTTGGGCCTTTTCAGAACTGCTCTAAATGGGATTGACAGGGTAAGAAAGAAGACCCTAAACTCACAGCTGCTGCTCTCCTCTGCTTCCAGCTCTGGCTGACAGGGCACAGAATTATTATCTCTTCCTACAGGAAGAGAGGGAAGGGGTAGAACCTTTCAGAGTTTCTCGTATCCAGGGTGGAAATAAAACTGAAAACCCACAGGAGAAAGAACAAGTAAATGAACAGCTTGGAGAACTGTCTATTGCTTGGTTTCATGGTGACTCTCAGAAATATGAGGCCTTTATTATTTCTCTCTGTCCTGCAGGGAGTCTTTATGTACCTGACAAATCAGCATCAGTTTGGACACATACTGTCCCTGGAGAATTACCAGACAAGTCACCTCCACAATGACCTCTGGCAAATATTCAGCAATCCTGAGGTGAGATAACCTGCATACTCAGAAGGCTCAGCAATGTGGGAAGACCTGATATTAGCTTCACCACTGTGGGAAGTCCAGATCTTGTAGTAATGGTGTCTCTCAGGTGGGATGAGGAGCACAGGCACACAATTTAAAGAGAACATGTTTTTGGGATTCATAACATGTGGATCTTCAAAGCCTGTGAAATACTGCTTGCACGAGTGCCTGGCCTTTTATTGCCTCTTTAAGCAGGGGCCCCACAGAAATGACTGCTTTGCTTATCTTCTAATTGCAGGACTGGAGAGAAAAGTACATCCATGAAAACTACACAGCAGCTCTAAAAGGGAAATTGGTAGAAATGGTAAGAAAACATCACTCTTATCCATCAGAATGGGAGATGAGCTTCAGGAGAATGCTTTATCATCATTATTGTAATTCTCAGGAATAAGCAGTTGAGTACAGGAAACATGACCTTGAAAGTACTTTTAGAGCCAAATCATTCTCCTAGAAGTACATCTCCAGCTCTCTTAAGTGAAAGTGGGGCACATAAATCAGAATACAAATTTCTGTCCTCAGTATTTTAGTTTCCTTCCACTTACTCAGTCTATACTCAGTTTAGCCTTACTTCTTTTGCCTCAAGCACCTGTCCTTGTTTCTGCTGTTCTCACCTGTCTGCTATCTGCAGCCCTGCCCAGATGTTTACTGGTTCCCCATATTCACTGACACTGCCTGTGATGAGCTGGTGGAAGAAATGGAACATTATGGCCAGTGGTCCACAGGTGACAACACGGTGAGTAAAAGCAGGAGCTCTTCTGAGTTCTGAGCCATTTTCTGTGCATATCTGGTGACAGCAGTGCCTCCTGTGAGAAGGCATTAGATCCTGAACTAAACCAGAAAAGTAGAGACAATACTTTAATTTTGCTCCTCATTAACTCTGATTTTTCCCTGAGTCTTCCTTAGTGTCCTCTGAACTTCCAGTGTTCAGCTTCTCTGATGGTAATATTGTTTCCCTTAAGGTTTAATTATGGTTTGAAATGAGCTTTCCATCCTGCAAATTCTGAGAAACAAACAAGATATTTATCTGTAGTTACCAGGAACAAATACTTTTCATTCCTGAACTCCAAGGTTCCCATCCTTATGGGTATTTCTGTTGATTCTATTTCAGGACAGCAGAATACAAGGAGGATATGAAAATGTCCCAACTATTGACATACACATGAACCAAATTGGCTTTGAAAGAGAATGGTATAAATTTCTTCTGGACTATATTGCACCCATCACAGAGAAACTGTACCCAGGATACTACACCAAGGTATGTCCACCTTAACAGCAAAACTCGTGGCCAGCTCAGCACCTCCTCCAGCTGCAGCTTTGTGACAAGACTGCCAGAATCCTCCAGTAATACACACACTATTACTATATCCTCCAGTAATACACACACTATTTCCCAGTAGAGAGGAGCTGACCCTGCAGTGTGACATAAAGTACATGCATTAGGAAACATGCAATTTGTCAGTGACATCCTTCTGCCTGATTGTTGCCTTTCTCCTTTAGCAGTGGGATGCAATTTCAGTGTTACACCCTTTTCTGCAGCTCAGAAGCCACAGGGCACTGTAGCCCTCTAACAGGGTGCACTTTGTTCTCCTCTCTCAGACCCAGTTTGAACTGGCCTTTGTGGTTCGCTACAAACCTGACGAGCAGCCATCCCTCGTGCCCCACCACGATGCCTCCACCTTCACCATCAACATTGCCTTGAACAGAGTTGGCATTGACTATGAGGTGAGTGTCTGCCAGGGGGTCAGGAGTGCAGCACAGCACCTGGAGCAGCTGGAAACCCTTCCCTGGTCCACATGGGGCATCTTTGCACTAAGGATTACAATTAATGACTGGCTTAGGCTAGGAAAGAGATTTCTGAAAGCATCAGAATGATGCCTTAAGCTTTAGTTTTTATATTTGCAGATTCTTTGCTGCCTAGGGATGTAGTTCTGAGCCTCATATTAAGTGCCAGTAAGCTCTCTTCACAGAGTAGGCAGACAAAACAAATCCTTTTTCTGCTGAAGACCAAGGACAACTTTCAGGCCCAAAAGCACAAACAACAATGGGCTGAAGGGAGGAACAAAAAGGATGAAGCTTGAATTACAACCTGAAGCTGTAATTGGACAATTAAACCCCAACATGCAAATTGACCAAAGCTTATAAAAGTGTAAGATCTCGTGACCGGGGGGCCATTTTTTTTCTGTGACTATTCTTGACCCACCCTGGGTACAGCCTTGGTCAGGCTCCTGTCCTGCCCAGGTTGGATGCTGGAGGCATTTCAATAAATCCCTACTTTATTCACTAGCTCTGTCCAGTCTCTGTTCCAGGTCAGCCTTCCAAGGCATCAAGAGCACAGGAGATTCCCCAGGCACCTTGTCACATTTTCAGGAGCCCTGTCAGAAGGCAGGGACCCCTTTCCCTGAGTGCTTTCCCAAGCTGACGTGTCCCTTGTGTTCCCCCCAGGGCGGAGGCTGCCGCTTCCTGCGCTACAACTGCTCCATCCGAGCTCCCAGGAAGGGCTGGAGCCTGATGCACCCAGGACGCCTCACCCACTACCACGAGGGTCTCCCCACCACCAAAGGAACCCGTTACATTGCAGTGTCCTTTCTGGACCCCTAAAGTTCTGCCTCCCAGGAAGGACCTTTCCCTGGCCCTGCTCACTGCTGACTTTGAGTGGAAACAGGGAATGCTGCTGAGAGTTTCTAAGGCATTGTTCAAAAGATGTTTGGATTTGATTTTTTTATATGATTTTTTTAATATGAGTATTAATGGTATTCTAAGACTCCACTACTGGAAGATCTCCCTCTCTGATACTGCAGGTAATATCTAGGAATATTGCTGTAGAACTCCAAAGGAGATTTTGTGCCTTCATTTTTGATTCTGTTCCTCATCCACTGTTTCTTGAAAGTGCCATTTACTTGAACTTTCATCAGTGATTGATTGGCTTTAAAAAATGCTTTTTTGGACTGGAGATACAGCTTTTTGGAGGCACGTTACAAGCTGGAAGCCTGTTTTCATCCACAGCATATATATGGGACTGGATGTTAGACAATAATTCCTGGACATTATTCCAAATATAAACCAATCAGGGAGCTGACTCCAGGAGTCATTAAGTGTCACACCAAATGAAACTGAATTGGAAGAGCCTGAAGATCATCTGATTCCTTACCTCTTTGCTGTCCTTGCAAGCAAATCACAAAGTTCAAAGCAGCAGCAGTGGCAGCATTGGTGCTTCTGGTTAGCTAAAGGAAGGTCCTCTGATGATGAATTGCCTCTGGGATTAGACTGAAGAGATAAAAGACCCCCCCTACCTTCTGTTTCTCCAGCTAAGAGCAGCACATATACCCACACAAATTCAGGCCATGTCAATATGTAGATTAAATCTAAGAAAGGGAAGGCTGGGAACAGCTACATCATCCAGGGGGGCTTCACTGTGGAATTGTCTCTGTTCTATGCCATGTTACGATAGTCAAAATCTCTGATCAATCTCTGGATAACAACTCACCGGTCCCAGTGGTCTTTGGTGGCCTCATTCCATTTGTCAGAGATTGTTTTAATAATTTTCTTTGATGGCCCATTCACATTAGATGGAAATAACTGTTCTCTGGTTCTTAGAGGAAATAATTTTTCTGTGTTTCTATTATTTGAGATTGAAAACCAAAACACTCCATTGCAGAAACAATCTCCAGTGGGGTCAAGGCTGATAGAAATGAGTGGCTGGGAAGTGCTGAGAGATTGTGGTGAACCAGTAGGTGTAAAAATATGTCTAGACTAGACCTGTGGTTAGAGAGGGAAGGGGCAGAAACCTTTCCTGCGTGTGTGACACCAGCTCTGCTTATCAGACACCATTACGCCAGACTAGTGTGTTTCACAAGCAATAAATTCATAGAATGATTGTCTTTAGGGAAAAAAAAAATCTGCCTTTTAGTTGTCTGTCTCCAGCTTCTGCTGCCTGATAGTCAGGGTAGGGCCCTTCTTCTGGGCTGGGTCACTCTGATGGGGGCAGAATAGCTTTAGACATGTAAGTTCTGGCAGGAGCTGCACACAATTGGAATGTGCCTGAGGAAGGGGATATACAGCTTTCCTTACTGCTTTCCTTCAGCTTTTTAGGTCTACTTTGAGGCTACACACACACCCGTGCCCAGGAGTGAAAAATCCAGGCAGGGGCAATCATTTGAGAAGTAAAACTGTACTAAAACCTGTTACGTGAAATCCAGAACTGTCTGTTACCAAACGAAGGGATTGACAAGCCAGTCGTCAAAATGTGTATGAAGTATTTATTCAGCAGCAGGGTTTTTTTGTTTCGTTTTGTTTTGTTATTTTGTTGTGCGTTTCCTCGGGCCGGTTCGGTGGTGGGCGTTAATGAGCTGTACGATTTGAGCGTGAGGAACTCTAATTAAACCCTTTCCCGTGACGTGGTCCTTGGACTCTGTTTCTGAGGTGGGCCCGGGCCGCCGCCCGCCATGAGGCCCCCAGAACTACAACTCCCAGCATCCCGCGCGCGGGGCGCTCTGATGACGCACCCTGCCCGCACCTCCCCGGCGACGGCGCCGCGCAGTGACATGGCGGCGGTGCGGGAGCGGCGGTGAAGGTGAGCCCCGGGTGGGGCCGGGCTGGGCCGAGGGTATCTGGCAGCTGCTCCAGGCCGGGCTAGTCCCTCTGAAGGTCGCCTCTGGCGAAGCAGGGATGGGGACAGGGATAAGGGCAGGGACGAGTGAGTGTCGGACCCTCTGGGGCAGGGTCCTGAGGGGGCGCGAGGAGGGCGCTTCCCGCCCTTTTCTCCCACCCCTGAGGGCTGAGGGGGAGGCGGCGTCCGTCCGGAGCGTCAACCCAACACTCTCCGGGCACCGGTGTGGTGGGGGACCAGAGCCCACAGCATCCCTGGGGCAGACTGGTATGGCGGGGGAACAGAGCCCAGAGCATTTCCCGGGCACACCGGGATGGAGGGGGTGCAGAGCCGGGGGCATTCCCCGGACACACCGGGATGGCGGGGGAGCGGAGCCAGGAGCATTCCCCGAGCACACCGGGATGGCGGGGGAGCGGAGCCAGGAGCATTCCCCGAGCACACCGGGATGGCGGGGGAGCAGAGCCGGGAGCATACACCGGGGTAGCGGGGGAGCGGAGCCCGTGACGGAGCTCAATAGCCTGTGTCCCTCATCCGCGGTCACTCTGCCACAGGGGCGGAGACCGGCTGGACTCGGCGTTGCTGAAGGAGCTGCGGGACGGACGGAGTGCGGCCGGGGCGAGGGAGAAGGCAGGGCAAACTGCTGCTGTTTGTCTTCGAGAGGGCCTCAAGCTGGCCATGCCTGACTTGTGAAAACGTAACTTATCCTGAAAGTAAGCGGAGGATGGGGAGGAGTGATCACTGCGAGCCTGTTTATTGGAAGGGAGAAAGAAAAGAGTTGTTGGTTTTTTTTGTTTTTTTCCCCTGATACATGAGTTGTCTAAAGTGGAACAATTTCTTTGTGAGAGATAGAAGATGGTTCTTAAAATGCATATTTATCTAGTTCTTGTAAAGATGCTCAGTTGGATCACAGAATGGTTTGGGTTAGAAGGGACCTTAAAAGTTATCCAGTTCCACCCCCTAGAAGGAACCTTAAAGATTATCCAATTCCACCCCCTGCCATGGGTAGGGGCATGTCCTGCCAGACCGGGTGGATCAAGTCCTGTCCAACCTGGCCTTGAGCACTTCCAGGGATGGGGTGGCCACAGTTTCTCTGCAAAACCTGTGCCAGAACCTCCCAACCCTCACAGAGAAGAATTTCTTCCCAATATCCCATCTAACCCTGCTGTCTATAAGTGGAAAGCCTTTCCCCCTTGTCCTGTCACTGCACCCCCTTGGGCAGCTGCTGACACTTGGTGACACTGGTCTTCACTGGATTTTTCCCTGTAGCGCAATGTCCCTGTTGTTTACTCGTTCCAACTCAATAGTTGCAGTGAAGAAGGATAAAAGACACATGGCTGAGGTAAATGCTTCTCCACTTAAACATTTTGTCACTGCAAAGAAGAAAATCAATGGGATCTTTGAGCAGTTGGCTGCATACATCAGCGAGAGCTCCTCGTTCCTGGAAGGTAAGCTGGTTTCTTGAACTGTGAGTGTGGAACAGTGCTCTGCCCACGTGTGGTTTCCCCCAAAACATGCACCAAACCCCCTCAATCAGTTAAATGCCACTGTTAAATCTGTGTTTGTTTATACATGCGTGTGTTTATGCATTCATGTTTGTAAGAAAAACTGAAAATTATTTTGTTGAATTTGGGTGGAGTTCGGGTTTGTATTTTGAACAGGAGAACTTCATGCATGTTAAGAAAAGGAACTACTTAGGAAGCTACGCTTGGTTTTTATGTTTGGGAGTGTTTTAATTAATTATACAACCCCAATAGGGGGGGTTTTGCCTATAATCCTTTCAATATTCTTGCCTGAGCACATCATTGCTACTGACAAGTAACACACGGCAGTAATTGGCTTTAACAGCTTAAGGCACAGACAGATTTTATCTCTCAGGGTGCTTGACTGTTTGCAGTTGCTGTCCTGTTGAAGGCAGTGCCAAGAATGGGAAGGGCAATGAGACACACAGAAGAGGCCAGTTGATAAATGCTGTTGTAGAATTGTTTCAGGGTGTCATTGCCTATGTCAGGATCACTCACAGGAGCTGTGGGACACAGATAAATGTTCACTGTTACCATCACAGTGGGGATTTCACCCAGGACTGACCCAGATGGCTTCTGGCATTCAGAAACTTGATCTGTTTTGATTTCAGAAACACACAAGAATGCAGAGCTTGATCCTGTCACCACAGAGGAGCAGGTACTGGAAGTCAAAGGCTACCTGTCAAAAGTCAGTGGTATTAGTGAAGTGTTGGCAAGACGACATATGAAAGTTGCTTTTTTTGGGAGGTGAGTCATGTGCTTGTGTTACCTGTGCTCCCCATTCAGTAAAACATTTGAGTATTGTAAGCAGTAAAAAATATTTATATAAACACTAGACCTTTAGCTTTTTTATTTGTAATGTCTGTGTCCCTGATATGGGTGCTCTTGTAAATTGAAAAAAAATATTGTATCATGTAATTCTTCAATTTGAAGAATTCTTAAAAGGGGGAAATAGGGAAGTCTTTTTGCAGAAATGTTAGTGGCAGAATTGTTAATTTTTGCCCAAATTGTTAATGGCTCTGATCCAGCTTGGCTTTAGGGAACTTGCTTCTGTAATATAGAAATGAGCACACCTGGCTCTTGGAAGCCTGACACACTGTCCTTAATGTGACTGCAGGACAAGCAATGGGAAGAGCACTGTGATAAATGCCATGCTGTGGGACAAAGTTCTTCCTTCAGGAATTGGACACACCACTAATTGCTTCCTGCGTGTAGAAGGGACAGATGGACGTGAGGCTTTCCTGCTGACCGAAGGCTCAGAGGAAAAGAAGAGTGTTAAGGTACAATTTCCTTTAGCATAATGGAAAGAGCTCTTCAGAAATGTCAGAAAAGGGAAGAAAAAAATTAAATTTCACAGTTAAGGATTTTAATCATTAAAGGAGTGGAGATGAAGATTGAGTTTTTGTTAGATGTAGGAGGTAAGGAATGAAGCAAGTTGCAGGGTGGGGACTCATTCATTTTATGAAAGAGATGATATGTTGTATTTGTCAGTGATAGCAGGGGACAATGACTCAGGAAGTTCTGAGCTTTGTAGAACTTACAGAATCACAGACCTCCTCATAATTCCTCAGTAACCTTTCCTGACAGAAAAAATCTCTCAAAAACTCTCACTAGCAGTTGCCTTTTTACTAGGACATTCAAGAAGGTTTTATGTGGAAAACGTTCCAGAGAGAAAATAATTTGAACTTTGGCTTTATCTCAAATTGGCTGTGAACAGCCTTGAAGGGAGAATAAATTGTGTTAGTGGGTCTTGGCATACAGGAAATGTTATTTCCATCTTTTCATAGACAGTAAACCAGCTGGCTCATGCCCTTCATCAGGATGAACATCTGAATGCTGGCAGCCTAGTCAGTGTAATGTGGCCCAATTCCAAATGTTCTCTCTTGAAGGACGACCTGGTGCTGATGGACAGGTGAGAAATAGCTTTCTTTCCTTTCCTGCTTATCACAGACTAATTACAGATGTGTTTTCAAATACATATTTAACAAACCTCAAGGGAATTTATCCTGTTCTAATCTAAGACAGTGACCAAAGTCTCTTGCTGTAATTAACAGTGCTATTTTCTTAGTCATTACTTCCTTTTACCCTGTACTCTGTCACCTCAGGGCACTGTAGCTCAGACATGGGAAATTATTGCTCTGAAAAACTCTTAATAAGTTTTTAAATTCTGTTTTTGCTGTATTCACAGCACAGTAACATCTCATTTCTCTTTATTGCTAGCCCTGGCATTGATGTAACCACAGAGCTGGACAGCTGGATTGACAAATTCTGTCTCGATGCTGATGTATTTGTCCTGGTGGCAAATTCTGAATCAACATTGATGCAAACTGTATGTGCAAATCCACTTGTTCAATGAATTTGGGTAAAGATTAAAAATACTTGCTATAATAATCTAAAGAGGTTTTGTTTCATTTTCCTTAGGAGAAGCAGTTCTTTCACAAGGTGAATGAACGTCTGTCTCGACCCAATATATTTATTTTAAATAACCGTTGGGATGCATCTGCCTCAGAACCAGAATACATGGAAGAGGTTTGTGGTGCATTCAAACTACTTCTCTTTGCATGGGTATTATGGAGTCTGTTTTGACTCTGGTCCTTGGGGATACAATCAGTGCTTTGTGTGATTGTTTTGCAGGTTAGATTTTTATCACCTTAGTGTGGAGACAAGAGGGAACATAGACTAATGATCAGGACATGACTCTTGACATTTCTGAGCAGGAAATCAAGAGTCTCACAGGGGCCTTTTGAAGTTAGATCACTTAAGATAAGCTCTGGAAAATTTCATAAAAATTTTTTTTATGCTTTTTTGGTAGCTTAGAGCAGTAGAGCACATTTGTGTGCCTGATGTAAGCTATAAGAGATGGATAATGTGGATTTAACTGCCTGTGTGGTTTGTCATGGTCGTCCCTTAGGTGCGCCGGCAGCACATGGAGCGGTGCACCAGTTTCCTGGTGGATGAGCTGGGGGTGGTGGATCGAGCCCAGGCAGGAGATCGAATTTTCTTTGTGTCTGCAAAAGAAGTGCTGAATGCCAGGATTCAGAGGGCACAAGGGATGCCAGAAGGAGGTGAGGCAAGCTAGAGAAACTTACTATTGACTTATAGAGAAGAAAATAGTATCTTGTTTCAAAAAATGTATAAAATTGGGGTAGGCTGTCACTGATAGGGACACGAAAGAACGATACGTACCCGGGTCAGGTTGAAGTGAGGCAAAGAAGGAAGTTTATTATGATTTGGGGTTTTTATAGGATTTGGAATTGGGTTAAGGATTGGTAGATGAGAGAAGCACCTCTCTGACCCCAGTGGCCAATTCAGCAGTCCATCACAGAGAGGAATGAAAACAGTCTACTTTTGTTTATGGTACATGCATGAGAGACTCCACTTGAAGTATATAAACAATCAGCAGAAGGCTTTTGAATCAGGGCGACAGTAGGCCAAATTATTAATAAGGCAATCACAAAGAAAGGGGTGACTTAGTAGCATTTTTGCATTGGCTTCAGTGTAAAGCAAGAGCATTTCCTGATGTCCAACATCTGATTGCTTTCTCAGAATTTAAGTGGTTGTTTTGTGTGATCCTTCTCTCAGGTGGAGCATTGGCAGATGGATTTCAAGTAAGAATGCTTGAATTTCAAAGCTTCGAGAGAAGGTTTGAGGTGAGCATTATGTGCGCTGACCTTCTGGTTGGATTTTACTCCTGAAAGACTGCCGCTTGTGGGGACACATTTTGGAAATAGATCATACAGGAAGGAGAAGTTGTGTTAGTATGGTCCTGCCTGCTGCTAATCTTGGGCTGCCTTTTGTGTACAGGAATGTATCTCACAGTCAGCAGTCAAGACAAAATTTGAGCAGCACACGGTGAGAGCGAAGCAGATTGCGGAAGATGTTCGTCTCATCATGGACTCTGTGCACGTGGCTGCCCAGGAACAGCGGTGAGAGATGATGCTTGAAAACTAACTGAAGTTTGTGTTCTGGGAGGGATGTAAGGGAAACATGAGTGTTGGCATGCACCCCACACCCCCAGCCAGTGTTGCTGTATAAGGAGAGAGTTTTAGTTTACATTTAGACATTCTAGGAAGTTTAACTAGAAACTTCTGTACCTTTCTTATTGTAATTGGCTCAGTGCCAGCACAGGAGCATGGATTGGGCTCTGAGAGCGTAACTCAAAGCCTCTTGCTGCTCTCCTTGGACCAAGAGCCAAATACCCAAATACTAAAATAGCCAAATACAAATAGCCAAATACTAAACTACTGAATACTAAAGAGAAAAAACAAACTCCACGCTTTTCAAGGTGCTGTAGCAAGTAGGAGACTTGTCTCTTTACTGTGTTCGGCTTTGTCTTTGTATTATTTTCTTTCCTTATTAAAACCTTTTTGATTTTTGAAGACACACTCGATCATGCAGCCTTGCTAATTGATATTAGCCACTTCTCTGCCAAGGGCTGGACCCTCAGAGGTATTGAGAAAACCCATACATGAGCATTTGAAATGCAAAGCAGAATACAGTGTGTTTGAGAGCAGGAAGGACATGTATTGGTGGTCTTGCATCTAGTGAATTACAGAAGTATTGGGAAAAGGAACTTATTTTTGTCCTGTGCCATGACTGTGTAATGTGTTGCAGATACTGACATGTTTTGTTACTGGGCAGGAAAATCTGCCTTATTTCTGGAATTCAAATATATTTATAAATCAGAAATGCATTTGTCTGGCATTTTGATGGACAGAGGGTTTTTTTCACCAGAGTTTACTGTCTGGAAATGCGAGAGGAACGTCAGGATCGTCTGGGCTTTATTGACAAACAGCTGGAGCTCCTCACCCAAGACTACAAGCGGAAAATCAAACAAATCACAGAAGAGGTGGAGAGGCAGGTAAGGAGGAGTGTCTCTGAAAAATTGGATTGTTTGAAAGGGCTACCAGCACGGTGGGGGAAATGTACAGTGCTGACAAAGCTTTGAAGTACTGGGAATGTGGGAATTACAGATGGGAAGAGGAGAAAAGCTTTCAGATGCTCCATTTTCTCTCCTGTGCTGTTTCTCTAGGTGTCAAATGCAATGGCAGAAGAAATCAGACGTCTCTCAGTGTTGGTAGATGAATACCAAGCAGACTTCCATCCATCTCAAGTAGTTCTTAAAGTGTACAAGAGTGTAAGTGATGTTTGCTTAAGCAATTTAAGAGACCTTTTTTAGCTCTAATTATGCCAGTTCATTGAGATGTTTAACAGTCTTCCAACTAGGATATGAGCTAAAGCTTCAGTTTTCTAATAATCTCAGTAATAAATTGATACACATTATATAGCACATTATATGGGTTGAACAGAACTTTTCCTGAACTAAAGAGTCCATGTGAGATTTTTTTGATTTGCCTTTTCATCCCCTTCACTGAAAAATGGGGGAAGCATGAAATTAATGTTAGAACACTGGGCAGACAGATTGTGTGCTCCTGTTCCGGGAGGGTCTTTTTAACTAGCAAGCTCTAGCACCTTCAGCCTGCATCTTAGCCATGTTTATTCTAATCTTTATAACCCTTTCTTTGTTTGTCAGGAGCTGCATAAACACATCGAGGAAGGCCTGGGCCGTAACATGTCAGATCGGTGCTCCAGTGCTATCACAACTTCCCTGCAGACAATGCAGCAAGAAATGATAGGTCAGTTCCACAGGCAATATTGCACTTTCTTTTCCTTTGAATTACAATGCAAAATAACTAGGTAGATGTTCCAGGTTTCTCATGAAGTCAGTGGTTGATGTGCAGCTGGCACCATCTTAGTTTCCATCTTGATGAGTAATGTTGTTGTGCAGAGGACTAGTTCTGTGTCTGAACTTGTGCAGTGATTTCCTAATGAATATGTACAGTCACAGCATAATCCTCATGACAGAGAGGAACTGTGGCTTTGGAAATTTGGGACATTCTCACACCAAATGTTGATGAAATACAAATGACTTGTAACTAGGTGCCTGTCTGGATATGGGACTGTGGTGCCTTGTAGAACTGGGTTTCAGATTTTGTTTTCCAAGGTTTTGCTAATCTGTAAACTTCACCAGCTCCCTGTAAGGATTTTGGAGGGTCTGTGGAAAGATTTCTTTCTGGGTTGGCCTGAAGAACCAAGAATTTAGTAATAATTGATGATGTATCTCTTACTTTGCAACATGCTTGGCTTATGAAATTTAACACACTGAGGAAACTAACTGTGGAGGATGAAACAAGCCATAAGCACCCTGATTATGGAATACAAGACCAATTAATTCTTGTGAACTCAACAGCTGTTTTTTGCATGTTTTTGTTTTCTGTGTAGATGGTTTAAAACCCCTCCTCCCAGTGTCTGTGCGGGGCCAGATAGACATGCTGATTCCTCGGCAGTGCTTCATGCTCAGCTACGATCTGAACTGTGACAAGCTGTGTGCTGACTTCCAGGAGGACATAGAATTCCATTTCTCTCTTGGGTGGACAATGCTGGTGAACAGATTTTTGGGACCAAAGAATGGTCGTCGGGCCTTGATGGGCTATAATGACCAGGTAGAATACCTCCTCCAGTGGTTGGGGTAGATATTTATTATTTCAATGGCTGCTGAAGTTCCTTTGGTAGGAAGAGTAGTGGTTTGCCTCCTGTTATTCTCTCCTTTGATTTTGTTTTATCTCTGCTTTTCTAATTAGGTTCAGCGCCCTTTAACACCAGCAAATCCCAGTCTGCCTCCTTTGCCTCAGGGCTCTATGACCCAGGAAGAACTCATGGTGTCCATGGTGACTGGACTGGCCTCTTTAACTTCCCGAACTTCCATGGGGATCATCGTGGTTGGTGGTGTGGTATGTGTGCATTCTAGGCAGCATTTTTATAACTTAAGTTGGAGCACTGAGGTAAAAAGCACTTGCACTGCCAAATCCTGCAGGTATGTGCTATTCACAGATAGTGACCTATTTTCTCCTTTGATCTTCCATTTGAGTACAGTGAGCTGATTTTGCAGTGCTCTGTGCATCATTGTTGGGAGTGAGCATCAGTCTGAGACCATGATGGTGTGATTTGTTTTTCCTTGTGCTTCTTTAGGTCTGGAAGGCTGTGGGCTGGAGACCAATTGCTCTCTCCTTTGGCTTTTATGGGCTGCTCTGTGATTTGTTTTTCCTTGTCCTTTAGGTGTGGAAGGCTGTGGGCTGGAGGCTGATTGCTCTCTCCTTTGGCCTCTATGGGCTGCTCTATGTGTACGAGCGCCTGACCTGGACCACCCGAGCCAAGGAGCGAGCGTTCAAGCGGCAGTTTGTGGAGTACGCCGGGGAGAAACTGCAGCTCATCGTCAGCTACACGGGCTCCAACTGCAGCCACCAAGTCCAGCAGTGAGTTCCCTGTATTCAGCTAACACCTCATGGAAATTCTGTTGTTTGGGGTGTTTTTTTAATGCTATTCCTTGTTAAAAAAAGATAACTTCGTGCTGAATTCCAGATTTTAAAAAATGTTATGACACCTTGTCGTGATAGGACATGAAATAAAGGTGCTTGACTCCAGTAGAAATCTGAAGGTTTATTTACAATTTATTCAGCCATTTTAAAACATGCTGCACTAAGAAGGCACATTATTAGTCCATAGGACTGACACCTCTCCCATTAGTTAAGTAACAGAAATAGCAAACAACACCTGTTGTTATGAAAAAGAAATACTGTTTACACAGAGTTGTTTTGAGGAAAAGAAAAACTGTTGAAAAGTTTCCCTTGAGAAGAGCTAGCTCTTCTCAAGCTCAAAAAATATCAAGTCCACAACACGTGTTTTATTACTTTTCTTTTGAATATGTAGTGTTTGGGTGCTGTTAAGCATTAGACTTAATGTACTTCCGTGTCTCAAAATGCTCTGACATATTCTTGTGCAGAAGTGGAAAGATGAGCATCCAAGTCATGATACCATCATCCCTACACATCAAAGGGATTTATTCCTTGAATGTGCTGCTTGATCTTACTTTCCATCATATTCAACTCCTCTTGTTTCATAGGGAGCTTGCTGGAACATTTGCTCATTTGTGTCAGCAAGTGGATGTCACACGGGAAAATCTTGAGCAAGAAATTGCTGCCATGAACAAAAAAATTGAAGTTCTGGATTCCCTGCAGAGCAAAGCAAAACTGCTCAGGTGAGATTTGATTGTTCCATACAATTGATTTTTATATGATTGCCCCGAGGTGTTACATGAGCTGTAGCTTAGAGTTCATTCTGTCTTCATCATAGCATTGATGTGCAGGTGTCAGCACTTTTTCCTATCAGATCATGTTCCCCTTCACCAGGTACTTCCCTATAGACTGTTGACAGTCATTTAAAACTTCTGTCTCACAAAGCACCTTTCTCTTCCTGTTTTTTATTTGTTTGGAATTACAGTTCCTTCCCATTTATGAAAACATACAGTCTTCCACTCTTACAAACTCCTTCAGGCCCTTATGAAATTGTGCAATAAGTCTTGCCTTTGCCTTTGTACCCAGTTTGCTGCTTTCTTTACCCTGCAGAGGCTGTTGGGAAGACTTTTTCAAACATTTCTTACCTACCAATGTGAAGTTGTGTCCAAGATTTGTGTTTGAACTTCACAGCTTAGGGACTGACAGCAGACAAGCATTCCTGACCTGCAAGGAATGAACCTTTGGAATGAAGCTCTGGCACTCCATGCCTTGCTGTGTACTCGTTTTTGTTGCACTTCTTTCTGACTGGCTTGAGAAAAGCTCTTTCATTCATCTAACAAAACTTTCTGTTCCTGCAGGAACAAAGCAGGTTGGCTTGACAGCGAGCTCAACATGTTCACACATCAGTACCTGCAGCAGAGCAGATAGTGTGAGAAGAAGAGAAAAACAACAGTTTCCCTTCAGTGCTCTCTTAATTACTGCAGAGAACGTGGTGGGTGATGGAATTCCCCAAAGGGAATGAGCAAGAACATATTGCTGTGTTTCCAGTTGCTGTGTGAACAGTAGGATTCTGCTTCCCTGTTCTGTGTCCCACCTCTAAACACTAGCTGTTAATAACTCTTCTTTTTCCTTGTGAGACCAGGCTACTTCAGGAGGAGTGTGTGCTTTATACATTTACAGGGGGCTTTTACTGTACTTCATTTTGCTTTAAACAAATTTAAAGCAATCAAGCAAATGTTTACCAGGTTAGAAGTTATTGTGACACATCTTTATGGAGTCATTTGGTTTACTTCATAAAGACAGAACTTTGACTTGCAAGCCCCAGGTTGATGTATGTGTGACAAGCAGCTGTTTGACTAAACACAGATCCCATGCACACAGGTGTGGTTTCACAGAGCATTTATGGCCCACACAGGCTTGTCTCTGAGGTTAATGTTCAGTTATTCTAGGATATAACAGAAAATCACAATGTCCCTTCATAGAAAGGTTTATTGCTCTCAGGATGCTTAAACCTGTGAACAAAACTCAGTTTTATGCTGGAGCAAGAGGGACTAAGATTTTGGTTTGATAAGCTTAATGTATTTGGAGTTAGTTTCTTTCTCTTAAGAGCTCTTTAATAACACAGTCCAGCCTGTTTCCTGTCATGGACAAAGAGATTGCAAAGACAGAACTGGTTCCTGTGAAGGAGATAGTGCTGATAATTTGGCAGCTTGTTGAGGAAGAAAACTAGGAAAGAGAAGCCAGTTGACACAATGTAAAGCACTGCACTATGAGGTCAGTTGATGAATGTGGGTTTTCTTTGGAAAAGCACAGCTGTGTTTCTGGAAGCATGCCTGTGGAATTCCATTACCACTATTTGGCCACAAGAACAGCATGTGGATTACACACTGTAAGAGATGTTGCTTCATGTAGAGTTCCCACAGAATGTTACAGTCTGGGCAGCAATAGGATTTGATATGTTTCTCTTCTGTTAAAAGTATCAGAACGTGCTGGCAAGTACAGCTCTTCTGGGGTGGAGGGAGTTGTGGCTCTTGTAGTTCATGCCAGGGCAAGAATGGCCTAAAGCAACTTAGTTTTTTCAATACATTCTTTATTTGCAA
Source organism: Argya squamiceps (assembly GCA_037834095.1). Taxonomy (NCBI): domain Eukaryota; kingdom Metazoa; phylum Chordata; class Aves; order Passeriformes; family Leiothrichidae; genus Argya; species Argya squamiceps. Next base: position 3,175,975 of record JBBMKD010000070.1, read on the forward strand.
ATACATTAAATTAATTGTTGAGTTTTACCCTGATACATTTGGAATACAATACTTGGGAGTTGTAAGGACTTGAGTCTCCTCCTCTTGGAATTGAAGAGAAGAAATTCTCACTGATTTTAGGAGCCTGAGTAGGCTTAAGTTCCTCTATTGCAAGCTTCTTTTCCTTTTTGTGGGTCAGTATTTTGCCATGTGTTGGTTATAATCTTTCTGTTGCCTGCAAAATGTCTGAGGAACCCAGAATCAGATCCTGTAGTTCTGAGGTTAGTGACAACCTAAATCTCTTCAGCATCACACACATAGAATATAGGTTGTCTTTTGAGCAAGTACCAGCTGAATTCAGAACTACTGAGCAGTGAGGTGTTTTTCTTATTGACAAAGAGACTTTTCCCTTGAAAATGGCTTTAGGATTTCTCACTCATGCTCAGGTGTGATATGTGCCTGTGATAAGTCCCATGATTTTCATGTCATGGCAGTTCCAGAAAGAAGCTGCCTGATACTTGAGGGAGTAAAAATAGTGAAATGTCAGTAAGTACTTCTTAGATAAGGCTGTTCTGAGATTTGCAGAAAGACTTGAAATATCTTGGTTGTGTAGGAGTTGGCAGTGAGACTCTTACATCCCTAAAATGCAGAAAGGAAACAAACTTTTCCCTTGCATTAGAAAGCTTTGACTCCAACTCAAGCTGAAAAGCTGTTTCTGTCAGGGTTTTTTTGACCTTGACTGGGTTCCTCAGGCATCCACCAGGATAGGAATATAGATTTGATCAAATCTGAGAACGAACAAGAAAGAAATTTGAGTCCTTGCTTCTGGAAGTGTGTGCTCTGATCTTGTGGTGAAGTATATTGGAGTAAGTGGAATCATCTGCTCTTGCTCTGCTGCAGGTCTTGGTTGAATAAATTTGGATCTTTAGTCTCTCCAGCTGTCACACACACAGTTTTAATAAGCTATGTTCTGTTCTATTGAGTATTAAACACATCCCTAACACACGAGGATATTGTCAATTCCAGGTCAAGGCAGAGGATGATGTGCTACTGCTCAGCAGCTCATGACTGCCTGAAATGCTGATCTTGCTTTTGAAGAGGCAGTGTTAGCACCTCTTCAGGAGGCCTTTAGGGGAAATCTGATAAATGAGCTGATCTTTAAGCCAGTGTCTTATCTGTGAAGGGAAAAGAGACTGATGGGTTCTTAGAACCCGGTGTCTTGGTGCTGTGTGTGTCTGCTCAGGCCCAGGTGCTGTCAGCATTCTCACTGCAGAGCTGAAGCCTCACCTGCACAACAGGGAAAGAACCACTTGACCTTTTCCAGAAGCAAAGCTGCTAACATGTGTGGTGTAACCCTTGCCCTGGAAGCCCAAGTGATCAAGAATTGAACTTTTAACAGACTGGCCTATAAGCTGGGTTTCTCTGAAACAAATTACAGCTGTACTTCTTTAATTGAGAGTGGTGGAGGAAAGAACACTATCGTGAGGAGTTTGTTCTCTTCTGATTCTCAAAAAGAATGCTAAACTATTCCTTAAAACAGTCTTCCCCAAACTCCATTAAAGAAGGTCAGCTAAATGCACTTTTATCTTATTGCTGCTACTTACTTTTGCTATTCATTAAGTTGATGGAGCTCTTCAAAGTACTCTTACCAGTGAGTTTTCTCTCTGCTGTATTTAAGGTGATAAATTTGCATGAGTTAGTCCTGTAACAGTGCTGTAAACAATGGAAACCAAAATAAAAGTGAATTGGGAAAACATTTCCCCTGATGTGTCCTGCAAGTTGTGATACAGTCTTCCAGTGTAAGTTTATCAGCTTACATCACTATGTATAGCTTTGCTGCTTTGTGGTACTGAATTGCATGTTTGACACTGGTGACCTTTTGTCTGTGTTCTTACTTTGAAAATTACCACGGAGACCAGTGATACTGAATTGTCTGATAGAAAGTTTTAGTTGCACTAAAATTGTCACTGTTGAATTAATGATTTCTTGAGAATATTGTAGGAAGTAATAGTGAGTTGTCACTAGATGGACACAAAAAACTGCACTCACCGGTAGAGTTGAGAAGTAAGAAAAAGAAGAAACTTTATTTTGAGATTCTGACCTCTATTGTCTTTGGAATTTGATCAGGGATTGGGGGACGAGGTTAAGACTTGTCTGACTGCACAGGTCAACCCAGAAGTTCATCAGTTTGCCCTTTGCCCTGGAAAGGAATGCATACTTACAAAACATCACTCTTTGTTTATTTTTCAATGCATGAGAAAGCTCCAGTAGAAATGTAAAACATCAGAAGGCTGAAAAATCAGGGCGACAGTGAGTGACTACTGAGTTGGTGGCCTTAAACTCTGGTATGTAACAGTGTGTCTTTTCAGAGTGCAGCCACGGCCCTGCTAGATCCCAGCCAGCCTCTCCAGTACAGAAACTGCCTGAGAACTGCTCAGGGGGCAGTTCAAGCTCACACAGCCACACACGTTACAGGGCTGGCTCAGCAGAGAGGCACAAGG
>JBBMKD010000070.1:3179030-3225477 GCA_037834095.1 Argya squamiceps
CTGGGAACGCCACAGGGCCCGGCGGGGCTGGCGGGATCCCCGCGCTGCCAGAGCGGGAGGGCTGGAGGGGAAAGTTCACCGTTCTGTGCCGCCTCCCCGCCCGGCCTGCTGGAGAGGAAAGGGGATTTTATAATGCTCGGGGCTCCCTCCCCTTCCTCGTGACCGTGGGAGGGCCGAACGGCGCGTCTGTGCAGGAACAGCGCGGAGTGTTGAACGGTTTCCTCGCAGGGAGGAGAGTTCTCAGCTCCCGGGGCAGACGTTTTTGTTTCTAGCTGCGGGAGGCGAAGCTCCTTCTCACAGAGGTTTTAAATTAGAGCAGCCTCATAAATCTGAGCCCCCGGGTTTGGACATGAAGGACTTGTAGATTATGCCAAGAGTGAACCTCATCTGGTAAAATCCTTCCAAAAAGTCCCTTGACGGATGTTATTTTCAGAGTAATTTTTTTTGTGATGAGCAATGATGAGAGGATGCTTATCAAAGCTGTTAGCTTTGTCCTGTGAAGGCTGTGGGAACTACTGTTTTTTTCAAATTGTCTCAAATTTAGTGCCTCAACGTTGACATTTCTGTTTTATGTTCTGTAGTGCACCTCTTCCTTATCTTTTTTAACAAAGAGATGTTGTAGTTTGTTGATTGTTAGCCCTGCTCTTGATTCCTCCCACTGCTCTTGTACCACATGTGCATTTGATTCCTCATGTCCAGTTGCCAAGGTATCAGACAAAAACAAATCAGATGAGCTTTGCAGAAGGTTTGGGGGATTCTTTAGAACAAAAGGTCCCAGAAAAACACATAGTTTTCTTGAGAACATATTTTATTAGTCTAACCAAAAGCAATGTGGGAGTTTGGGTTTAGGGTTTGCAGCTGTTTTATTTAAAAAATCCACTTTCTGCAAATTTAAGAGGAGCTTGTGATGTTGTAAAGATGTTGAACAGTGTGACAGCTTTTCAGTCAAACTAGGCTTTATTTATTTATTTGTTTAACTCCTTTTCACCTCCCTCTTCTAGTAAAAGGGCATCCCTTTGTGGGATGTAATTTAATTAATTTGTGAGATTGGAATTGCCTGAACTGTAAGCCTGAGTTATAGTTGAGCCTTTTGGAGCCTTCCTGCCTGGGGAACATGGAAGACAGCTTTCACTCTGTATTTCTTTTGGATGTAGCAGATACATTTGCACATACATTCATATTAATTAGTTATATTTTGACCTTAAAAGCATCCTGGTGTTATCACAATATAAATTTCAATGCTTCAAAAGAACATTACACCAGAATTGTGTAAGTATGTCCTAAATAACAGCCTCTAAACCAAATGTCTCTTATTTAGCTTTTTGATGTGCATTTTTCATGTTTACTGTTTCCTCTGTCAGAGTTTCTTGTCTCTGTTCAGTCAGCTCCCAGTTTCTGAGTGCAGAATATTTGACAGTATATCCAAGGGGAGAGGATCATCTAGTGGTGCTGGCTCTGAGCATAAGAAGTTCTGAGACTGGCTGATTTCTCAGGAGCAAGAATCAACATTTCAACAGCTGGAAGTATTTTTTAGGAAAAGTCCCCTGAAAGTGGTTGCACCTGCATCTGCTTCTTCACTTAATGTAGTGAATTTATGTAGTTCACTCTTCCTCTGGCTTTATATTAAAATGTTTTTGTAGGATGGACTTAGAGCTCCTGAACAGGCTGCGCCAGGCCAGCCAGGACCTTCTCCAAAGGCTGAGAATGAAGCAGGAAGAGATCAGAAAAGGACTTCCCAGCAAGCAACTCCTTCCAGCATCTCTTCAGAGCAGTCCAGCTGCTGACAGATGTGTCCCCTCGCCCAGCAGAGTGGTATGTGTGGTGTCTGTGCTAGAAATTCAGGGAAGCAAATAGGCCTCTGTGACAGACAGCAGCTCTGCCTGTGGTGTGGTGTGGCCAAGGAGAGATGTGGACATGAGGGAGCTCTTAGAAAGTGGTATGTGGAATATGGAGTCTGTTAGAAAAGGAGCTGCCCTTTGGGTATTGTTTATTCTGTGCTCTCAATCTCTTCTCCTGGCAAAGGGTTTGCAGATCTGTTCCTGCCTAAGAAAGGCAAGTTTCTTCTTCTAAGATAGGAATGAGCATTGTGCAACAAAATCCTTTCGTTTCTTCTAAGCAAAAGGGCTGAAAGTTCAGTGGTTCCTCAAACTGGGAAGATCTGCATTTAGCTGGAAGTGGATCTCTTTCTTACACTCTCCAGAACATAAGGGTTTTTCTTTTTCCCCTGCAGGAATTTAAAGGAGTGAACAGACTAGAATGAGAGGTTGATTTAGTGAGTGAAATGTTCTCATGAGAGGTATTTGTAGTCTGACTGATGCTATGTGTTAAGAGAGTCTCTGTCCTTACAGAAGGAAAATCAGGTTGATGCAGTAAAGTCTACAGCTGACCCTGGAATAACAGTGTTTGTGGAACCCAGAGCTGGCCCAGCCCTCAGTTCATCTCCCAAACACAGCATCAGTGACAGAGGGGTACAGCAACAAAAAACAAAGACTCAGGAAGGAGCAGGGAAAGAGGAGAATGTTACACCGGCATCTGCAGCCATTATGTCTGGCAGAGAAATCTCCAGAGTGGATGGGGATGGCCATGCACAAGGAAGTCCAGAGAAAGAATCCTCATTCCTGGGTCATGGAGAGAACAGAAAACAGTCTGCTCTGCAGCAGGGTTTCCATGAGAAAACTCATCCAGGACCATCACTCAGTGGAGTGGAAAATAAAGAGGCTGGTGAGCAGCATGTGGTCATCAGAGAGCCCCTTGTCCCTAAATCAGTCCTGCTTACATCTCGTTCCAAAGGGTTGAAGGTAAATGTTAAATCAATGCTTTCCTTATTTTCCTAAGTCAACAGAATGATGGGGAGGAAGGGCCAGGAGAATGTTACCTGCCCTATTCCCACTGTGTCAGTTGGAAGTTGGGGTCAGAACTGTTTCCAGCTATAGCAGCCAGGGGCTGTTCCAGTTTGTTCAGGCCCTGCTTTCCTTAGCCAGTGAACTGAGAGACCAGAAATCTGTAACACTTCACTGTGAAGTTCCCTGTCTTTTGCATATGTCACCCACATGCTGAGGGGGAACAGGCAGGTGCAGTGCTGCTATTCCACAGTTTGTCTCTTTAGGCATGAAGGGCAGGCCCTGGCTGTGGTCATTCTCCAAGGCAGCACAGTTTGCCTGATCTTTGTGGATGTGTGGTGCAGCTCATCATTTTGTTTAAAGCTCTGAAAAATCCTGCCTTACTTGGGCAAGTCCCTGTCTCCTTTTTCTGTTTTTTATTGACAAGACAAAGGGCTGGTGAGCAAATTACTGGTAGAGGCATAGATAGAATCCAGTCTCAAACCAAGGCACAGCTGTCCCATCTGAACAGCTGCCAGTTGTCTCCTCAGCTGTACCTTTGAATATTCTGTCAGATGATAAGGAAGACTTTATGAATTGTTTTCTTTCAGAAGAAAGCTTGTCATGTGACTTTTCAGCCTGACCCAGAAGATGATGCCATACCTGTCAGCAGCTGGTCTGCCCATCCTTTCCTGGGCTATGACTGGATTGCAGGTGAATCCTAGCTCTGAAGCAAAGCTCTCAGTGTGAGGTGGTGATATTAAGAGTTAAAACACAGTTGATGACCCCTTTGAGGTGTGGTGGAACTGCTGTGCTGGGCCAAGGGAGCAGGTCCCAGCAAAGGGGCTGCAGCTTTGTCTGAGGCCCCTCTCCAGACTGGAGGTGACCTGTGCTTACCTGGGGTGGTGAAGTGGCAGTGGGATGGGAATCCAGGCAGCAAATGGCAAAGCCAGGTGGGGTCAGAAGGGATAGCAAACACCTGGAATGAATGAATGCAGTAAGGGACCCAAACACACAGTAAATCTCTGGCTGGACCTGATGTTCTGCTCTTCTCATTATCATTTATTTTGGTTTGGCTGTGTCTTGTGAGGGTTGCTTTGGTACTTTCCCAAATTTTGTAAATCATTGAACTTTTCTCGTTTCTTGGTGTTCTCAGGGCTCCTTGACACAAAGTCTCCAGTAACAGAAAAGTCTGAGCAATACTTTGCTGAGCTGCAGGAGTTCCGACAGTCCAACAGAGAAGCCTGTATTGATCAGCAGCACTTGGAGTAAGTGGGAATGAAGAAGGGCTGAAGCAGCAATGTTCAATCCCTGTAGTAATGAGAACCACAGTCTGATTGGAGCAGTACATTGCAAGCATGGCTTTGAGGGTCTTTATTTACCTCCCAGTCATGTGTGCTTTGAAAAGGCAGTTCTGTTCAGAGGGCCAGCCCCTCTGTCACTAACTGGTTTTCTTGTGTGTTTCTTTAGGCACAAGGCTCTGGATTGCACAGGTCCTGAACAAGAACTGGATTTGATAACTGGTTCTCATAAGTGTAAGATCACATTTCTTCCTAATGATTTTTTTGTGAATAAACAACTAAGCAGTCTATCTATCATCCTGAGATAGCACCACGTTGTGTGATACCAGCAGAAATGTGTTATTTTCAGCTGCAGCTTTTCAGCCAGATTTAGTTTCCTACTCTGAAGATACTCGAGTCTTCTAGGGATCCTCTCTCAGTGTCATTTTAATTTGTGAGGGTTTCTTGTAATTGGCTAATGTTCTGTTTCTAAATTGAAGAGGTTCAAGTTTTGGTTTTGCTTTTTAGGAACTTGCTTGGGGACAGGAAATGTGTAAGATATTTCAGGAAAAGCAGCTCTTTTTATAGAATGCAGGTGTGGCAGTGTGGTAGCGCACAGCTTTTTTGGCTGGGTTCAGGGACCTTGTGACAAACAAGAGCTATGATGGAGGTTTGTTGCTCCTTGCAGGTGTTTACTGTTACCGACTGAACCAGCGCCTCTTCCCCATCCCTGTGGATTCAGAGCCTGCCTGCCCTGTGTGTAAGATCCCACGTAGCCACCAGCCCCCAGGGACAATGGAAGAGCCAACCTATGTCAGGTAAATAAGAATTACTGCTTTGTAATATGCACAACTCAAGGAAACCATAGGGAAGGAAAAGCTGATCAGGTGAAGGAGAAAAGAGCATCACAACAGTTCTGTAGAAGGTTGCTGTTTTCAAGGCAGAGATCTCTTGCTTCAAAACTCCTTACTGATCTTTTCTGTAAGCATGAACAGTCTTGAAATCAATGAGAAATGCATGTTTTGTGTGAATTTGGTCCAGAATCTGAATGTACATGTAAAGTGTCTACTGCCCTAATCCAAAATGGTTCACTTTGGGGTTAGACCCTTGCATTCTGAGTGAGAAGGCATGCAGATTCCCTGTGCCTTGGCAGGGGTGCAGGCAGTTCCTTCCCTTGTGTGGTTGCAGGGTCAGCATTCCCAGGTGTGCCCTTCTGCCAGCCCACAAGTACAGAGCCCATCGCAGGAGGAGCTTTGAGCCCACAGACGATCTGGCTCTGCCCTCGGTAAGTCTCTGTGTTCTGTGATGGCACCACCCCAGCTGGGCCTTGCTTTAGAGCAAGAAGGAAAGAGAATCTGGGACTCATTCCCTTGGCAGAGCTTCCACTGAAGTTTTTGATATGTGTCAGTGAGATACCCAGAACATCCTTTGGTGTGTTCTGAGTTCATGCCTTTGTGTGAGTGACATAAAGTGTCTGACAGACTTCCAGTGCTTTACACTGCACAAAAGAAAATGCCATGTGGAGATGTGTCCTTTGGGGGCAGATATGGATGACTTGTTTCAGGGATTGTCCTCTCAACACAATGAAGCATAGCTAAAAGTGCCAGTGTTTGTTTCCACAAATGTTAAGGAGTCTGAAAGGCAAATGTCTGTGAAGTACTCACAAAATCATTAGTGGCAAGGATTTAAAACTGCTGTTGGATTACTGGTCCTGTATTCCAGCCAGCAATCAATGCTTGCAGGCAGTATTGCCAAACTAACCTAGCCCAGGCCTGGAGATTTCCAGGGAAGAGGTGGGAGGAAGCTTAGTTTTGAGGTTTAGGGAACTGGATGAGTCAGTTGAGATAGGTTCAGAGGGGTCAGGTGCTTGAGTTCACAAAGCAGGAAATCAGTTTAGAAAGGTGGAAGAGGGGACAACTGTGTAGTTCTTCTTTATTTGAGATTTCATTTATTTCCTGTTAGTCATATAAAAATCCTTAAAAAATAACATATTAATTAGTCACTTAAACTTCCCTGTGCAGAAGTTAACAGGCCACAATAGATAAAAAAGGGTAAAGAATTCCAATCTTTTTTCACAGCATTGCCTGGCTGGCTGGGAAAACATGGTCCCTTCCAGCAAGACTCTGCTCAGCAGTTTGGATCTGCGAGCCTCCCTGGAAGAGAAACCTTCTCCCTTCTCCTCACCTGGTAAGCCCAGCCTCCAGAGTCCCAGGAGATATTGGGAATTGCAGAAATTGCAGCCCCAGCTGTAAGGGATATGATGATTATTGAGGGCTGAGCAAACGAAAATGCCTGGAAGAGTGTCTCCTTTACACTACTGGGAAATGTTTTCCTTCTGCTGACTGGTGTGCACAGAGACAAAAAAAGCAAATGGGGCTGAGCAACAGCCAAAAGCCTGTTCAGCTCACCAGTCTTCATCAGAATGGGAAAAGTCACTTTGGCATTCTTTGATTAATATTCTCTTTATTTGGATTGCAGGACTCAGTGTCCAGACTGGCAGGAGAAGCCAGAACTGACAAGTTTCTGCACCTGCCTCACTTGGCACCCCTGAGGTCTAACAGAGCAAACTGGGACAGCAGACAGCAGCTCCCAGTTCAGACCCCTTTCCCTCAACACTCTGGACCATTGACTGGATTGCCTTGGGGAGGGGATGGGCACGTGGAAACAGCTCAGAAACAAAGCAATTAGGATAAAAATAAATCTTTGGACAGATTTTCCCCAGTTTTCATAGTTGTGCACGTATGTGAGCCACCAATACACAGATCTGTGTTTGTACAGTCCTCTTTGCAGGTTCACTTTGCATCTTTTACAGCTACTTCTGAGCAGCTGCATGGGCTGTCCCAGGTAGGGTGGATAAAATTGTGTCCAGGATCAGTAAGTAGTGCAGCATCTGCCACTGCAACTGAGTAAGCAGCACTAACTGTGAATGCCAGGGTCAGAAATCAGCCTGTGAGGGGCCTGACTCAGTGGAATTACACAAATATGTTTATTTCCAAATATTTGAAACATGACACACAATTTTCTAGTGCCTTAAACTTGAGTTCCTCAATAATTTATAATTTTTTTTAAAATCCAGTTTATTCTCGGTGCAATGGGTATAGCTATAGAGTTACATCAGAGTAACTCTGAATGTGAAAAAACATGTTAAAGTAAAATGAGATTTTATTAATCAATGAGCTAGATAATGCCTCAAAATGTTTGCAAATTTTACTTGCCTCTAGTTTTCCAAGTTTTCTGGAGATAAACCAAAAAAGATTTTTAGAATTTTTAAATTGTACCAAACCAAACTACTTCACATAGTGTGATTTGTTTGAACTTTAGACTGATCTTACTTTCCTGGTCTGAAAACAATAAAACTGTTTTATTTTGCTTTGAATTTTCTGAAACAGAAATTCCTGCCTCAAATGCATTTCGGGGAGCTGACTTGATAGAGTTAATTTGGTTTGTGCAGCTTCTTGGCATTCATTTACTTTTATATCAAATACATTATTTATTAAATCAAATGCATGAATTGACTTTTTTAAACAAGGAGAGGAATATTGCAAGTTTATGAAACCTTAATGAAAGACTTGGAATGAAAAATGAAAGCATGCCTTTGGCTTTGGGTTATGTATATGTAGGGCAAAGTGCATGGAATTGATCAAGTAATTTCCATTATTGAAAACACTGATTTTAAAATAAATGAATCCAGTGACTGTAGAACACTAGGTGCCAAATTTTATACCAAACAGGGCAAATTCAACATTTTTACTACCTTGCCCTCAAACTCAAAACACAAGACATCATAAACCTTTCCCTTATTTATCCTGAAATAAATTCCAGCAAGCCTGTTCAACAGTATAAACACAGAAAAGGTAATGCTGTAGGTTCAGTAACCTGTGTTAGATGTCTCTGGTGGATGCAGGTTGGAACCAATGTTGAATTCAAAATGTCTCTTGATAGATGGGAATACATTCAGTCCTCCACACTTGTGAAAGTATTGGAGGTGTGATTGTGGCTCTCCATAAAAACAGGTGAAAGCAGTTGGTGGTGCTGCCCCTGCTCACTCAGGTTTGTCTCTGTGTGTTGGTCCTGGCCTGTGTGATCCTGCTTTCATCTGCAAGCTCAAACAGCCTGAAAATGCTCCTGGTTGTGGAGCCTCTTTAAATTCCTGTCCCCTCCTCCCCTCTCCAGTGTGTGGCATGTGGAGTGGTGTGAATCCAGACCTGCACAGGTGTGAGGAGCAGTGTGAGTGTGGGTACAGGAATGTTTTTACTGTAATAACGAGGTTTGCACAGTGGCTTTGTCCTGCAGCATGTCCCATAACCCTGGAGAGCACACCCTTCCCTGCAGGAGAGGGGACTGAGGTGTCACCTGGGGGGAAATTGTAAAGGAACACACCTACTTAGTGCCTGAAAACTTGCATTCCAGCCAGTGTTAAAGCAGCTTCTGCACTTGGACAGTGCTGGGATCTGCATTTCCAGGGGTGGTGTGTGTGGGCTGGGACTGTGGGTTAGGAACACTGAAATGTTTTGAGGCCAAGCCTCAAAATAATACAAACATTGACTTGATTGTGTAGGCACAGAATGATGGGAAAGCTTGTCTGCTGTTCCTGGAGCTGGAGGTTGGCTTGACCTGGATTTTTATTTTATCCAATTTCTGGCACTTAGGAACACGCTGGTTTAATCTGGGCAGTTGTGTATCCTGTTAATGGCTGGCTCTGTGTGTGCTCCTCTGTGTCAGTTCTCTTCTGCCTCATGTTTTGGTAGCAAAGCTGGTGGTTTAGTTCTCTTTTCTGAGTGTATTACATGTACTTAACACTGATTCATAAGACAGGAAATCCAGCTTTGCTTAATTAGGCAAATTAGATGCAGTAAATGATGTTTTTGTGATTGGTTTGAACAGAGCAATGTAGTTCAGCTGTTAAAATACAGCTCCCACCTACTTCTCACTACCAGTGTTAGATAGCCTTTAGTGTTTGTTTGCCTTCTCCTATTAACATCATTTTTGTGATGTCTCAGGATCAGGTGTTTCTTGCTGTCAGTACATTGTAAAAATTAATATCAAGAGTTTTGAATGAATGTAGTGCTGATTTATGCATTCTGTTTTGTTATCAGCATATCAAGCAGAGACTCTCCCCAGAACTCCCAGGTGAAACAGCTGCATGTGGTTTGAACTTGCTTTTTGAATCATGTGCAAACTTTGATTTTGGGAGCTTTCATCTCTTTGGAACTTGTGTTTTCAAAGCCCATAAGAATTTGTCTTCAGAGTGTCTCAAATTTGAAAACACAAGAGAAGTTCTGCCCCTTCTCTTTGGAATCAACCTCCTCAATTTCACCAGGTCCCTGGATAATGGCTGACCAAAACTAAAGCTTGGTTTTCTCCCTTCCATTGGTTTCTGCAGAGCAAAACTGCCAGGAAGTGGGAAACCACACCTTAAATTTTTAGGGCTGAGATGCTCAATTAGTTAAAGAGAAGAAGTTTTACAGTCTCTGGAAAAACTACATCCTGAAAATCTTCCCATTTGATTCTTTCATAAAAATTATTTAGTATTTCCCAAGTTTCTTCTGTTTGTGTCTGCAAAGGAAAGTTCATCTGGCCTCTGTTGTTAAGCTTTAAAACTCAGCTTTTAGATGAGGAGAAACAGAGTATCAAGAAAGGTTATGAGCTACCCAAAAGGTCTGTGACACTCTGGGGGAAATAATGAGTCTCACTTCTGTGTTTTAACCACCTGGCCAATCACCCCCAAACCTTTTTATTTTCTATTTGGGATTAACATGTGTAGAATTGGAGCTCTTGGTGCTTTTCCAAGTTACTTTACCAAGAGCTCTCTCTATGGAGAATGACCAGGTGTAGCTGTACCACCCTTCCAGAAGCTGTAGTCAGAATTACTGAAACACAGACATGGTGTGATCTCTCATCTAAGGTCATTTCTCTCTCCCTCTCTGTCTGCCCCAGCCTATGGGCACAGTAATTCTGTGATAGGGTTTTGGTTTCTTTCTTGGAAGCCACGGCTTTCTTGAGAGAACTGAGCTCTCTGTCAGCTCTTCTCATTTTTCAGTCTGACTCAAAATGTACTTTAGTTTTGAAGCTACTATAGGGCAGTAAAAGACATTTTATACAGATTTTTTTTGTTACATTAGTTATTTTATCCCTCTGTGTAAGGCAATAGTATTAGTTGAGATAATGAAAACAAAGGTATAAGATTTTTTTATCCACATAAAATCTACCTAAATGACATGTAAAGAAGTGTTAAGACATGTTGTCTTTATTATTAGCATGGTAACCTTTTTTTTTTCCTGATGGTAACCCTTTTAAGGCATTGCTACATTTTATCAACTGTGCAACAAGAGCTTTAAAACATCTTCGTTGTTGATCACAAAGGACAAATATGCCAAGGTAAATTGCTGACTCAAGACAGCTCTCAGTTCATGTTCTCAAGAGCACCTGCAGTAGAGTTAATCCATTAAAGTGACAAAATTAAATGGATTGACAGATATTTAATACTAAGAATAAGAAGTGTTTGTGCCAGCAAATAAATATCAGTACCAGAGTGGCAGAGAGGGACAGAATTTTGCCACGCTGTGCCATAAATGAGGTTTTATTTCTTCTTCCATGTGCAATTTCAAATACTGTGTCAGCTACAGCCAGCTCACACCCTGGTGACTGGCTGTGTGATCTAAGGGAGATCCCATTGCACCAGTGCTGCTCTCCCTCCTGTCTGTCCTCTTTGGGCTGTGGAAAGATTTACTGAGAAGTTCAGTGTGTTGGCTTTTCTGACAATGCCCAAAAGCATCAAGATCCCATGTGTTGTCACCACAGAGTCACTGTCCAGGATACCCAAGAACAGAGTTCTCCAATGGCTAAATGCCCTAATAGATCAAGAAAATAATTCTTTGCTATTCTTCCTCTCTTCATTTCTTGCTTTCCTTCTTTTAAACATGAGATTCTCTGCACTTTTCATTGCAGGAAATGCCTTCATTTCTCTTTTTCAATTTGTACCCCCAAGGTATGCTGTGTGTATCTCACCCAGCCCTGCCTTTGGTACCCCTGGGGCTCCTTGTGAAGTTTCAAGCCCTGGCATTGTTTCATCTGGCTAATGAGCAAGAATTTGGTGATTTTTTTTGTCAGCATAGTGCTGACAGAATGCTCTTGATGCTGTTTCACTGGTGCTAAAAGTAGAGCCAGACACAGCTGGGTGATGATAGGGGTTATCTTTATAAGGATCCCTATAGCACACAAAATGCTGGATGGAAATGCCAGAGATGCACACATAACAAAGCAGATACAATTTTTATGTGTTTAGCAAATCAGCTTTACTGACAAGAATCCCCAGTTAGAGGCACAGGTGATGAAGTAACTCCTCCCTGGTTCTACCCTTTTCTGAAACTCTCCACCTTCTTACATAGGAACTAAATTGTGTCTATGAAAATGTTTCTCAGAGAGCTGGTTTCAACCTTGGTTCCCAGAGAGCCCTTGGTTCCCAGGGCTTGGAGCCACTGGGGAATTTGTCTTTCTGTCTAATAGTGGGTAAAATGCTACCTATGAATGCAATAATAGGCTACAGAGCTACAAATATTTATGTAGAGAATATAGAGAATATATAAAGGCAAAAATCAAGTTGGCATCACTCTGAATAGCAACACTGACAGACACCGAAATACAGATTTTAGACAAGGTATTTTAATATGTATCCTTTTAACTTTCATGGTCTCTTTAATCTATCTGACAGAAGTTTAGAGATGACACTTCTCTTGGTGGTTTTTTTTCCCTCTTACACAGCTAGATCTAGATTAACTGAGTGTATGTATTTAAAAGCAGAAGAAACCATGGTAAAAGTACAACATGAGACTAAAATCAGCTATTTCAAAATTAGAAAATGTCGTGAGTACTTTTGCTTGAGCACGTGTGTAGCAATGCTCCTTCTGGATCATTCCCTTGCTGCTCCCTTTGCTGGGCTCTCCCTGTTGGAGCAGTGAATGGACACTGCTGAGGGGATGTTTTGGGCACGTGCTGGAGACTTTTCCTTGTGGCTTAGTTGGGTCTCTTGCTCCAGGTATCAAGTGGCTTTTGAACAACCCCTGACTTACAGGGTGTATTCTGAATTAGTTAAGATAGAAAATGCCAAGAAAGCTTGTCTGAGGGCACCACTAAAGCAAAATAGTGATCCAGATGTCAGAGACAGACACGTGTAATCAAATAAACATTATAAATATTAACAGCACGCTCACAGGGCTTCCCCTTTTTTTCCTGATAGACATTGTCCTTTGATAGAAGACCAGAGAATCAGGGGTTGGTTGTTTGCTTCTATTTTATCCGTGTTTTTTTTTTCATATTAACATAGGATTATTTCCTAGGAAATAGAGCCACCATGCAGAGAAAAGCAGCGTGGGTTTGTTATAAAATGGAGGTGCTTCTTCCAGTTACTGGTAGGGCTTCTTTTGGAAAGCCCCTTTTTGTTGTATTTGAAATCAAAACACACACAAGTCTGAAAAAATGCATTCACTTGGAAATGCATACAGACTGTGATGTTCCTGTGGAGCAAAGCCTTCACCCTCTTTATTGATGTTGCTTTTACTACATTTGTAATAACATTTTGTCATATAACAGCCTTCCTGAAAAGCCAGCAGCAACAAAAAGCACTTTCCACTTCCTATCCTCTCAAATAGCTAGTTCAATCAAGAAAAAACTTAAGAATTAAGAAGTTCAAGCAAGAATGGCAGCTGGGAGGCCTGGTTTCACTTTGCATGGGTAAGTGGAGTTTTTCTTCTGAGGAGCAACCTGGAGCTCTTCCCTCAGTGGGTGCCACGAGCAACTTGTCCCTTTATGCAAATCATCTTGTTCCATGAACCTTTGTAAAACTTAATGGCATTGCCATCCCAGCCAAATTTGAATGAAGTTATCCAATGGGTTAAAAAATGATTGATACCATTCATTGAAAAGGAACTAATATATACATATATAAAAGTGCTCAGTATGCTCGTTTCAGTCTTACTTCCTCTGGAAGACAGGGCACAAAACTCTCCCTGGTGCCAGTTCTGGGAAAGTCAGAGATTTTACACAGATTTTTTGTACTCACATAAGTATGTGTTGCATCAGATACTCTGACTCTGGCAGTGTAACTGAAACCTTCCAGGCTCTCTGTGATGTTGGTGCCCATCCTTTGGCTGGAAAAGCTTGGATGGGGCCTGATAAGAGAAAAAAAACAGAGAGGGGAGGGAAAAAATACAAACAGATCTCATCAGTTTTCCTGACTACTATGTCATTTGAAACTGCATTAATAAATTGGGAGAATTGCCTAATTCTAATTGCCTAATAATTGGCATGTTACTACAGAAGATTACGGTGTGTTCTAGCCCATTATTTAATTAGGAAAATCAAGAATGTAATAATTTGGCATTGAAATTCTTAGCTGTCTCTAGACCTATAAGGCATACCAACCCTGAGAGCTGCCACAGCTTAGAGAGCTCAGAAACTGTGCAGAGCAAAGAGAGGAGACTCATTGTGTGTCACACACACCGTGTGCAGGGTGCTGAAAATGCCTGGGATTTATGTGATGACATTCTGGAGAGAGAAATCCAGGTGGTTAAAATTGTTGCAGCTGTGAGCTGAAGATATTTACACAGGGCCCCTGTGGAATGCTCATCTTTGGTGCTTGGTTGGGATGGCAGTGAGGTAGCTGTGGATCTTCAGTAATGTAATCATTTATCTGACTTTTAATATTTTCTCGTTTCTTTTGTTTGCTGATAAGGGTGAGAAGCAAAGAAAAAACAACCCAGAGGCGTGAGAATTCAAATTGTCATTATTTTCCTGTTTACCTCAGAGGGTTTTCAAGGCACTTTGCCTTTTTGAAGTGGCTAACCTTCACTTTTCACAATACTTGGGCAGTTAAGGAGGATGTCATGAAGGAGGCTTCATGACATCTGCAACCAACCGAAATATTTCCAGGCATCAGAACAAAAACCATCCAGAGTAACAAATGAAAGTGAGTGAAAGGGTGAGTAGCAGTCCTAAGGATGATTGTCATCAACAGGAATTAGTTTCTCTTGGGATTGGAGGAAAGGGAAGGTTTCTCAAGCCTGTAATGTGTTGGTGTTTTAAGTGGCAAACGTGTAAAGCCTGAATCTTAGAGGAGTCACCATGGTTCACTGTGAGTCTTCACCCACTCATCCAAGCAGCAGTAAAATGACTGTATTGAAAGAATTAGTGTTTCATACTGGGAACTTCCTTGAGGCTTGGTTGCAACTCTTGAAAAAAGTGACAGCTGGATGGGGCTGGGCTTGGACTTGTGCCTGGCCAAGGCTTTGGGGTGGTGAAGTGCTCTCTGAAGGCAGCCCAGATGACTCAGGAGCCTGTGCACAGCCAGCCTGTGCCTTGGGGGACAACCTTGATTCTCACGAGTGGCAGGAACTGTCAGCACCACGGCTAGACACTGAGGCAGGTTTTTTTTGTTCTATTTTTACTTCTCTCTTTCAGGGCAGCCCCCCTCCCCCCTTCCTTCTAAATTATCTTCTCAACTCAGTTGAGTCTCAAAGCCTGTCTCCTGCTTGTCTTGAACAGCTGGAATGTCTCTGGGCTGAATGAACAGGCAAGGAGCATGATTTGGTGGGACCCTGGCAGGGTCTCAGCCTCCAGAAGGAACAGCCCATCCATCTCACCTGCAATGCTGGGAGCCAGGGACATTTAACACCACCTCAGATGGCTCCCTGCAGCCTCCCTCTGGCACTGTGGCTCCTGCTGCTTCTCCAGGATGTCCAGACAAGCCCACAGGTAAGGCAGGGACACGCCAGGATCCTGCAGCTCCTCAGGATGCAGGAGCCTGCTGAGGTCTGGGGGCAGCTGGGGCTGCAGAGTCATCCTGCCCTTCAGCTGGGTGTTGGAGGGGGTGTCCACAGAAGCAGGATTTGTGCAGCACACGGGGTTAAAGGTAAAGCAGAGCTCTCAGGAGATGAAGGTATAAAGCAGAGCAGCCAGGAGATTTTGCCCTCTCTGGAATCTCTGCAGGCAGGAGCGTGGGATATGAGCTGTGATCTGCATCTTGTTGGCACTGCTGGAGCTGCTGCAGCTCCAGGCACATCCCATCTGGGGCATGAGGAAAGGTTTGACAGGGCTGGGGGGGGCTTTGATTTTTGCCTGCGTGCTCAGTGATAGACACATTCCCTGCAGAGGTTGGTTCAGAGGGCTGCTGCCCACTCTGCTGATGCAAATCAGGAGGGGCAGATTGAAAGGTGTAAAGGCTAAACAATAATAGAACTTTCCCTTTACACCCCCCACCCCAGTGACACTGACTTCCTCATGAATCCACTACTATTTCTGAATCAAAAATCACTTCAAATACACACAGCCCACTAGCTGCACTCAGCTGATGCTGTAGATGCACACCAGCTCCCTGTCCCAATGGTATCAGGGCTTGTGGGTTTGCTTCCACCCCCACACTGCCACTCACCCCCTCCTCCTGTGGCTCACATGGCAACGAGCCCTCAGCATCTGGCAGAAATCCAGGTGATTTCCCTGGCTGACACTTAAGAGTACACATTAAAAAAGATAAAAAGGTCAGATCAGATGCAGAGAGACTGCACAGGTAAAGTCAAGTAGGTGAGTATTTGCATGCAGAGTTGGGTTGGAAATGAGCCATATTCCCTTACACTGGAAACACAAGCATTTTTTAGCCTAAGACATCTGTCTGTACATGGTAACTGAAAAACCCAGCACATCACTTGGGCTGCCAGATTTTTTTACAAGACACTGATTCCAGTTAAATCTTTGAGAATAACCAAGTTCTGTACCCTCTTCATAGACACTTGAAAAAGATCCTCCTGGTTCTTTTGGTAAGAGTAGGAGTTTTCTCTTGTGTCTGTAGTTGTGAATTCCCATCCCACATTGCAATTTTGCTTTACTTTCCCCAGGTTATCTGTCCTGCCACTGTCTCCTTCCTGAAATAGGGAGGGATAACTGTTCTATGGGATTGGAGTCTGTAATTCTTGCTCACCAGAGGAATGTTTGGGAAGGCATTCAGATAAGCTTGTCCAGTGTGCTGAATGCAGACAGCTTTAGGAGGAAACAAAAAGATGATACTTTTTCTCTTTGACATCACTTTTGGTGGTTTGTTCACAAAATGAACAGGGCAGAGAGAAAATTTGGTTTTCTGATAGTCATTGTCAATATTCAGACTGACTGTAAAATTATCAGTTACCTGGAATAAACACATAGACACTGCTGGGATAAGCCACTGGCTTTGCTCTGCTCTCCATTGCCTCTCTCACAGCAGCACTTGCTCTTACTGCTGGTGGAGTACAAGTGATACTGCCTAATGTGAGCAAGTCACTGTTCACTGGTCATATTTTTAAACCATCTTCCATCTTACCTCAGGTCACAGTTTGGGTTTTGTTTCTTTTTATATTCAGAGAACCCTGACTTGTTGATAATGCCTTTACTATTAGGCAAATTAAGCTTGACTACTTGAAACTGTGGAGTGTCAGCTTTTTGTGTGCTGTCAGAATTTGGATAGAAGCTTGACAGACAGTTAACTGTTTTGCTGCAGTATTAGTCACTTCTAGAATAGCCACTGCTGGTAGATTATATTTTTTTTACAGTTAATGTGCTTTCTTCCTGGCTTACAGCTCATTTGTAGCAAGCCAATTTCTTACTCTGCCTCACAATCACTTTTTCTCTATGAGTTCAAAAAACCATAAATAAATGAGTCAAACCTTGTCCTGACTGAATTGCAGAGTAGCCAACTGAATTCAGCACCACCTTTACAACTGCCATTATTTAAATTGGAATAGCAAACATTTTTGTAGAAATAAAGAAAGTGAGAAGAGCTGTAAAAAGCCTATTTTCTAAAACAAATTCTCTCAAGCAAGTGTTGAAAAACCCAAATACTTCTGATCTATATGTTTGTATTATTTAATTGGTCCATGATCTGCAATGCACTCAGAAAAGGAAAAAAAATATAGTTGACTTGCTGGGTCACTGAAAGCTCTAAAGCAGTGCATCCCTGTGCTTGCTGTCACAGAGCAGACCAAGCAGGATAGGAATTGTCTTTCCTTTCACAAAATACATTCCAGCTCCTGCTAAACCCAAAACTTTTATTTGAAGAGAAAAGCAGAGAGAAGGATAAAGACCTACTGTCCACCACAGCCACATGCCTTACTCCAGTGTGTGTGTGATATTCCTTGAATGTTAAAGTATTTTAAATAATACACATTAACAAGCAGAAGTCTAAGTTCTGATGACAATAGCAGATGTTATTGCAATAAAACTGGTACTTCTTCATTGACCCCTTAGAGAATGCTGGGGACCAACCCTCCTGCTGAGTTAAGGGCAGAACTTTGCATCACTGTGTTGCTGTTACAGGTCACATTAGGAGTCAAACAGCTTCAGAATTTGGAGGGGAAAAGAGGACAAGAATGGGGGCATGGTGACTGATGCTGAGCACTGACATAAACATTATTGATCACTGAAAGGATCTATACTAATTTTTATACTCGTGAAACACCTCTACTGAACAGATGGTGACTTACAGGCATTTTACTTATGGATTAGAGGTGATGGTGGTTCAGAAGGTGGTTGCTCAGTCGTAGACATCCTGTTGTGATGTGTTAAATTAATTCCTTTCACAGCAGAGCACCTTGTGTTTGGCTCAGTCACAGCAGAGGTGGCTACAAAGCTGTGCTTTAGCTGCACACTTGGCAGCAGCATTTGCTAAGGAGCCACGGGTGACCTGTATAATGGAGGTGGCTGCAGTGCAGAGCTGCCCTCCTGTGGAAAGGGGGAAAATAAGGTTGAGTACTCTCCCATCTGTATATCTGTATAATTTGTTTAGTTTGTAGGCCTAGTTCATGCAGTGTTTCATCACTGCACTACCATCAGGTCGAATTCATAAACAGAATGTGCACTGCTGGAACCAGGAGCAGAATCAAAATAATAAAATCCTAATTTTCATATTCTTGGCAAGGTAACTTTTTAAAAAGCTGTTCTCTCACATTTTTCACAGGCACTACTCTTTTATTTCAACCCCAAAACAGACAATTAAAGAAGCTGTAAGCTTATGTGCTGCATAAGCAATTCAATAATTCAAGGGTTCATACTCTTGTTTAAAATTCAGCTTCATTTGCAGCGAGAGTTGCTTGCCCAGGAGAACCAGGAAGAAAAAAATAGATATTTGTGGTGATTTCCCACAGCTCTTGCAGAGAAACTAATCCAGGCTGACTTAGCTACAGCCAGGATGCTCTTGTTTCTTAAATCTTCTTTATAGAAACAGTTAATTCACTAAGTAACTCACTGACCTCTTGTGCAGTCCCTGGTCATTTCCTGTTGTTCTGCCTGCGTGGCCAGGACACCCCTGCACACCCTGAGGAGACAACACTTCCTTTTCCTCCAGTCTAGGGCTTCCTCCCCACAACAGGAAAACACCGAGGGCACCTTTGTAAACGTGGTTTGAGTCAGGCTGAGCTGCCACAAACACCTGCTCTTGCCTCCACAGTCAGCCACAAAATGTGCTTTAGGGAAGCCCAGGGGTGATAGTGCAGAGATGTGTCAGAGTTCTCAGTTCTGTTACTGGACCCCAATGAAATTTAATGGTTTTGAAATGTTTCTATTTCTTGTTCTTCTGTTCATTTCCTCCTTGAAAGTTCCTGTTTTCTGATGGAAGTTAAATAACTTCTATATTTTGCATATATTAAACAGGAGAACGGGCTGTGAAATGAGTTAGGTAGTGAGACTCTGCACGGTGCACAAAGGCAGCAGGTGACAGCAAGTGTTATTTCAAAGACCAGCGGAAAATTCTTCAGCAGAAAGTGAGATGTAGAGTTTCTGAAATATTTTAACTTCTCTACTGGTATTGTGTGGGAAAATCTCTGGGGAATCTGCTTATTAATTCTTTAGAGAAAAAAAAATCACTGTTCGTATCTTCTAGTAAATACTGAAAATGAAATTCAGATAACAACACTTTTAGGGGATTCTTAAGGGAGATGCCAAATTCAAAAATCAGATTTTCTCATAATCAGAACACTCATAGCACTGTAATTTCCCAGGGCATGTCGTGAGTGGCCCAGCCATACAAAAACTAAATCTTATTATGTGCTTCTTGCTACAAGTGGTAGCTGCGTCTCATTTTGTAAGCTAATATCAAAACTACTTTATGGTGAGGTTTTTTTTAACTAAATAAATATTGGTTATGTGGTGATGAAAGGTTATTACTGAAAACCTTCACTCACAACAGAAGTGGGAGCAGTTATTTCAATAAGGGCTTCATCGTGGGAGTATTTGCAGCATTCTTTTCAAGGCAAAATCCTCTTGTAGGATTTGTCCCTAAATGATAAGGGAAATAATTTAGTGGTTTATAATAGACACTTGGGTTGCTAAATTCAAACAGTATGACTGCATAAGTAACAGAAAACTTGTATTCTGCAAACAGGAATGACCCCTGTGGATTACACCTAATATACTATATTATTTAGATATATGGTGTATTTAGATGAATCTGAATATGGTATCACCTCTTACTCCAGTGCACACAGAGTTGGAAACCTGTTACAGATGTTAGGGATTTTGTTCCTTTCCTTAAAAAAATCCTTAGTGCCAATTATCATGAAATGATTTTAGGACAGTAGTTTTTATCCTTTTTTTAAATTTTGCTAACTGCTGCAATGTTTCTGAGGGAAATGCAGACAATAATTTAGTTGCTTTGGAGATACTTGAGTTTTCAAAAAGCTGTGGGCTTTTTCTTACCCCTCTGCAACTGCCATTGCTTGAGACAGGCATTGGGATCTGCTCTAGTACAGAATTAGTTGTTTTCTAATTGTGTCTTTTGTCTCTTTCAATTTCCAGACATCATTAACCACAACCCATTCCTGTCATACTGAGAACTGGTTCTATGACGAAGCTTCACAAAACTGCTGTTACCAGTGTCCCTCAGGTACATTTATAATTCAGACAAATTTACATGGAGCCCTTCTCATAGGGACAGTGGGAACCCTGTGTATCTGCTGAGCTGTATTTTGTCCCTGAAGAAAAGGGCAGTTTCATGAATCACTGTCTAATTTGGCTCCAGATGTGGATCTGCTCTCCACTGTCCTGCTCCTGTGTAGTCTGCATGCAAACTAGATAATGTGATAGAATTTATATGGGATTTTATCACTTCACTTGACACGGAAGTAGCCAGGTCAAAGAATTCATTTCAGACTTGCCCCAGGTGTGAATTAGCACAGTGAAATTACTCTAAATGAGTTTCTTCGCAGAGACAAAAAAATATAAAATGAAGGTCAGGAAAATCTGACTTTATTCTGATAGTCACAACAGTTTAGAAAATGTCTCATGTGAGGGAGGGAGCAGGCCCTTGTCAGGGGACACACTGAGCTGTGCTGGAAGCTGGGGGTGACTCACAGGCACTTGAGGTCAGCACCAGGAAAGACCTTGGTGAGAAAAGAGTTCTGGAAATGTCTGAAACTGCCCCACTGACCAAAACCCCCTCAGTGGGTGGGTATTTTGTGGTACTTCACCACCATCTGTATCTTCTTGCAGAAGTCTTTTTCTTTTGTTTTTCTTAAAGGAAAGAAATTTCTGACCTGTATTTGTGTTCTGATGATACAGAGGGCTTTAGTGTTTGATTGCCAGCATTGGCATCCAGTACCATCAGGATTCCCACTGGGACATCCTGTGCTGCTGGCCACACCACTGGAGTCCTTCAGAAGTTGTATGTGTAAATCAGAGCAAGGGATGGAGAAAATGGTCCAATAAAAGAAAAAATGGGTGGGGATGTGACTTTGACAGTCCCAAGAAAATCTCTTTTGTTCTTCAAATGCACTTTGCCAAAGCTCCTGTCATGGGGGTGCCATACTGAGGTTGGGTGAGAAGCAGAGATCTGAGTTACACCAGGCTGAAATGAGCCACAAAAATCCTTCAGTTCACCTTTGCTGATTCTTTATTGCTACAACCTCATGTCAGCCCTGGACTCCTCTACAATAAAAGTTATCAGAATCCTTTTCCACCTTAATCATCCACTACTCCTTCAAGCAAAAACCTGTTCATATCTGCTGTTAACTCAGCTGCTCACTGTGAAGAAAGAGGAGCTTTTCTAAAAGTCCTTTTAATCAAAGGAAGGAAAGAAGGAAACATGAAACCCAGTTCCCTGGGAACTCAGTAATGGCAGGACAATGTCCTTCATGGAGACTTGGTTGTGTTTTCTGTCAGCAAATGACATCTGCCCATTCCTCAGCAGTCCATTCCAGCTGGGACTGTGTCCTGGCCCTGGACCTTAACACTTGAATGGGAAAGGCAAAAATGTCCTAGAGAAACCAAATGACTAAGAGAAGACTGTGGTAATGTGTCTAACAGGTAAACAAGAAGACGAGAATATTTCAGGATGTTTTTCTGCCCATTTTGGATAGATATCTTGTATATTTTGGATTTTTTTTTTCTCCAGGCTATATTAAAAAGAAAGCATGTCCTCAGGATCCAGCTGAAGACTGCATGACATGTGGACCTGATCAATATTTGAACAATGTATCCCCAAAGCCACGATGTGATGCCTGTGTGTCATGCTCAAAAGGTTTGCTTTTCCCCACACAGTTACATTCTCTCTCTGTATATTTTATTTACACTTAATTGTATTTTATTCATTTTGAATTTCCACAGCAAAATTACCCTTCCTTGATTACTGAGTTAGACAGCAGAATGCTACCTTGCACTTAATCCACATTACTTCCTGTGTGACTCGGGACTACCTGAAAATTCTCCCCTCTAATACTATCCCAGTCTGGTTTCTGCTTTCTGTCTTATATTGCACTCTCTTATCTACAGGCTTCTTTAATTGTTCATGACTTAAATTACCATCATATGGCTTTAAACTGAAAGAGGGCAGGTTAGATTAGATACTAGGAAGAAGTACTTGCCCTGTGGAGCTGGGGAGGCCCTGGCACAGATTGCCTAGGGAAGCTGTGGCTGCCCCATCCCTGGAAGTGTCCAAGGACAGCTTGGACAGGGCTTGGAGCAATCAGGGATGGTGGAAGATGTCCCTGCCCGTGGCAGGAGTGGAGTGAGATCAGTGCTAAGCTCATCTTCAGCCCAAACTACTCTGTGATCATGAAGAGGGACAGCACCTTTTCCTGCTTCCTGAGCCTTAGAGCTGGAGTTGCTGAGCTTTAGCCCCACTTTACATTTCCCTTGCAAGGTGCTCCTTTGTCCCTGCATGTGTTTGTTGCCCCCAGAGCCAGACCTGGTGGAGAAGCAGCCGTGCTCCCTCAACTCCAGCCGCACCTGCGAGTGCCGGCCCGGCCTCTTCTGCCAAACGTCTGTCAAGGACACCTGCACACGCTGCCAGCACCACTCTGCCTGCAGCCCTGGCTTTGGAGTCAAAATCAGGGGTAGGAATTCCTTACCTGGCCAGTTTTCCTTTCCTGGGCCTGCAAATAGGCCTGGACCTGATGTATTTTATTTGGTCAGTCCTCAGTCATTATCTTTATTCAGGCACCGCAACAAATGATGTCACTTGCGAAGAGTGCCCTCCTGGGACCTTCTCTGATCAAAACTCCAGCACAGACATCTGCAAACCCCACACCAAGTAAGGCTGTGCTTCGTTAACGGGACTGACTAATTAATTGAAATTAATAAAGGAAATTTATAAAGGAAATTAATAAAGGAAATTAATAGGGCATGTCACTTCTGGTGCAAAGTATACAAATTCACCTTAGAAGCAAGGGACTCACTTTAGGCTCATGTGCAGAGGTTGGAAGGCCTCTCTTTGTAGCTGTTGCACAGCTCTGGGCTGGAGGAACAAGGGGAGGAAGGAATCCTGCTTGCCTCATTTTTAATTTATTACATACAGTGGAATTGCACACCTGTGTGAGCAGCAGCTTTGGATCCAGACCAAGAATTAATGCCACACAGATGAGAATAATGACTTTTACACCGAAAGCAGTAACTGCTGTTGGTACAAAAATGAGCAAGGGGATTTTTGTCACATGGAAAACACTTGTACCTTGTACCATGGCAGTGACGCCTGTTCTTTTCCATTCCCAGCTGTGCCAAGTTGAATAAAGTAACTCTAAGGAAAGGAAATGCCACACACGACCAAGTTTGCCTGGACCAGTTGCCCACTTACCTCACCCCAAGCACTTTGTCCATGAGATTCAGCAATGAAACAAATAACTCTGACCTGAGGATGCTTAAGGAGAACCTGGTGACCTCTGCTAGTGGTGACCTTCTAAGTGCCACAACAACTGAAAATCCCCGTTCAACTCCTGAGGAGAAAGCTCGGGCTGACACTTCTCCCACCTCATCTAAAGGAAAGATGACAACAGGAGGTAACAGAGACACAGCATTTACTCTCTAGCACTTCTTATTGTGGCAAACACAATTTTTATGTGGGGACTTCCTGCAAATCCCCTCTGGTTTGTGAAATGATGTCTATGGTCCTATGTTCAAACACATGGATCTACTCAGAGTTTCCCCTCTGCCCTTTCTCATCCTGTCCCGTGCTCCCTGTCTGTGCTGTAGGTGTGGTGCTTTGGGCAGTGGTTTTCTCTGTGACAGTGCTCCTTGGGGCCATGCTGATGTGCTGGAAATGGAAGCTTTGCAAGAAGAGGATCCTGGTCCTCAGAAGAAAACGTGAGTTTGTCAAGCTGTAACACAGGATGTGCTGTTTGATCTGCCAATCAGCAGATGGGAAACTCAAACCTGGGGACACTTGTGGAGGTCATTGGGGAACAGAATGTTCTCCACAGGCCAGATAAGGGTTTAAGGCAAGCTGCTCATGCAGGATGTTGGAGGACATGAAAGATGGAAGCAGCTGGGAATTTATGGAGGGAAGTGGGTGGGTGACCTACAAGTGGGGAAAGGGTAACTAGCTGTTTCTTCTCTCAGCACAGACACTGGTATTAAATGATACCTGAAGTGCTGTGTGAGTAGTTTGTGGTTCTGGGAACAGGACTGGGCTTTGAGCATGAGAGGAAGGGTGATTTTTACTGACACTGACTCCCCATAGCTTTGCCTAGAGTTACATGTGGGGTGCGCCTGCAAAACCACATTCCCTCTTTTATAGAAAGCAGGGTGTGCACGTTGTAGGCTGGTTGTAGATCTGTGGGTGTGGTGAAGTTGTTGGAGCCTTCAGGCTCCATGGTGAGTTTGACTAAATGAAAGGTTTCTTTTATCAGCAGCACATCTGCATTCAGTCATCACACACAAATATGTGACCAAATATCAAGGTGAGTGACTGATGGGCCAGCACTGTCATCCTTATGTCTGAGCCTTAACGTGGGATTTTATTTTATAGAATTTTAATTTAAAAAGTGGAAGGTTCTCATGTCACATGTATGTCCCAGCTGCCATGAAAGAGGCCAGTCCTGTTCCTCCCGAGCAGGCAGGGGACACACTGGATGTGACCAGGTGCCACCAGGTGGCACTTTGTTCCCAGGGGACACGCTGGATGTGCCCGGGTGCCACCAGGTGGCACTTTGTTCCCAGGGGACATACTGGATGTGACCAGGTGCCACCAGGTGGCACTTTGTTCCCAGGGGACACGCTGCAAGGTGCCACCAGGTGGCACTTTGTTCCCACAACACGTGAAGGGTTGGGTGATGTCTCAGTGCTGGAAAACACCTGATTGATTTTGGGACAGTCAAATATGGAGACGTGTTCAGAAAAAAAACCTGTCCAGACCCCATAATGTGCAAACATTTTACCCATTTAGCTGATCCCCTCCCAGCAATTCCACTGCACTGACAGATCTATTCTCTGTTGTGTCAGATTCTAATCACCACACAGCAGAGCTTTTTATATTCATTCATTCAGGAATACAATTTAAAGCCTCTTGTGTGCACCTTAATTTTCTCAAAATGGAATTTCTTCTCCCTCATTTGCCTTGCACAATAGAAACTGTAACTGTGTAACATTACAGGACTGATGCTCTGAAAATAAATGTGATTGCACATCTGGGTGAAATTAGACAGTAGGTCTGGGCCCATCCACCTTCATGGTGCTACAGAATGTTGTACACTCCCTCCTCACCTCTCTTCTTTGCCCAGTGTTCCCTGGGATCATTAATGGAATGATGCATAAAATCCCACCCCCTTAATAATCATCTGACCATATGATGAACTGACCTAACTTGTTAATCCAGTAGAAAGTTAATAACTTTTTTAAACTTTTTTTTCTTTTTAATAAGCTTGTTTTGTGCTTATCTAGACAGTTTCATCAGTTCACTTTTTCATAAGATGAATACCAGTTGTGGTGTGGGGACAGTGATGAAAAGGCTTTGGGGACAGCAGAATCTCAGTCTTGGCTGTGACCTGTTGCTGGTTCACCTCAGGATTTCATTTCAGTGTGCCCTGAGTTTTAAGAAAACCATGATGCATGTGGGGTGGGCAGGGGAGTGGTTTAGGAAGTCCATTGCTGGGTGATCTTTCAGAGCACATATTAACACTCTTGGGGTTGTATGATGTTTCTTCTGATAATGTTTTTACTTTCCATTGCAGGTTCAGATCTCGTGAACAAATGTGCAGTAAGTGTGAACAATATTCCAAACCAGATTGCTTTCCATGCCAATAAATAATGTTATTTTCAAATGTCCTGTCCAAAAAGTGCCAGTCTATTAGTTTGGACTTCTCTCTACAACACATAATCATTTAGGTGGGATGAGCTGTATTAGGACTTGATACTTTCATGTTTTGGGTTGAGATTAATGTGGTGTTAAATAATGTGATGCTGCCAGTCTTGCTTGTGAGGGGATTTGGTTTGGTGTTAAGCCATTCGTGGTGCACTCCACGGGACAAGGTCTGAAATCACAGCATAAACATTCCTTTTCTTCCTTCTGGGAGAACTTTGTGTCTCAGTCCCATTTGATCTTACTGCTCCAATCACACAGATGGGATTTGTGCTTTTCCTCTCTCTCCCCACATTCCCTTCCCTCTGCAGGATTTGGCATGGCTGGGATATGGGCACACAGTGGGTTTGGTTTGTCATTCCTTCAGGACAAGCTCCTGGGGTTACAGTAGTTTGCAGAAAACAGGACAAACATCAGTCAATATGGCAACAACAAACAGCAGTTCCTCAGCTGCTGAAATTGTCACAGCTTGGTTTGATTTCCCCTCCGTCAGTGAAGTACAGCCACTTTCATTCTCTGAATCTTCTCAGTTTATTAGGCTTGTTATCTTTAAATATCCAGATCTGCTAAACTACTCTTTAAACTGTAATATTTTTTTTGTTTTTAAATGAGTTTGCTTTTAAATGCTGTTCATCTGCACACACACACGATACTGCTTTTTCCAGTTACTCTGGTTGCAATCAGCTGTCAGAATTTCGGTGTGTAATTGTTAATTTCTGAATTGTGAGGAGCTTCAATTCTTGACTCTACAGAGAGTCAGACATGAGCAAGGGTCATAAAATACACATTTCAAAATCTTTTTTTTCTTTCCCAACCCTGTGGAATCAGAAGAAGATCAGAACCACCAGAAAGTTGTGATGTAGGACCTTCAGCCTCTTTCAGATTTTGGTTCCTCTTTTAAAGAACTGCCAGTAATTAATTCTCCATGTGTTAGGTAGTTTGAGCTTGTTTCTTCTACCTGAAGTTCTGCTGAGGCAATTACACTTTGAAGTTAATTCAGTTTGGCCTCTGGCTTGTTCTGTTCTTCCATAGGAGCATGAGAGGTTTTGCAAAGTCCAAGTGGCAGCTAAAACATATTTTCTTCAGTGGAAAGGAGGTACATTCCTGAAAATGTCACCAGAAATCTGTGAATTCAGCTTAGAAACAGTATTTTGAAATGGGGTCTTAAGTGATGCAGGAGCCTAGTTTTGAGTTCCCATACCTGCCAGGTACTTTGGAATGTTTCACTCCCTGTGACAGTGGAGCTGGGAAGTACATTCTGTTTTCCTGACTGCCACAGGAGGGTTCTGTGGCCTTATTGCAATGCCCAAGGTGTTTTTACACTCAGCCCACTCCTGCTGTCCTGTTTGTGTTGGCAGAAGATCATACTGACCACTGACAGTGGGCCAGAGGAGGAGGAGTTAATTGGCAGAACCATTCCTTTGGAAACCAACAATAACTTGGTGTCCAGCACAGACAAAGGCCAGAGTCCTCATCGGAGTGTGACTGATGGGACACCAAGCAGTGCCCCAGACTGCCCTGTGGATTCTCGAGTCAGAGACCACACAAATAACAGAATTGGTGAGTCTTGCTGGTTTTATTTTCATTTCATCATCTTTTTTCAAATTTTCAAACATGGCATACTGTCATTACAAGATTACTGGTAAACTCTGAAGTGTCCAAATCTCCTACATAGATTGTGCTGAATCTCCAGATCTTTGGCACAAAAATACCTATTCGTTTGAATTTAATGCTTTCTTCTTTTCATGTTTGTCTTAGTCACTATGAATTTGACAGAAAATTCCTTTCTTCCTCCTTTCCAGTCTAGAAGATGTAAATTTTACAGAAGAAATTTGAATATGTCAGCTGGAAGATGAGATTGAGAATTGTACTTAGTTATCATTTTCTTCTCTGGTTTCATAATAATGGCTTGAAATGTCTCTTGTGTTCCCATAAAGTCTTTAACCATGGCACAGGGTGGGAGATAAAGTCAAGCAGGGAGCTCATTCACAGTGGCAGAATTGTTACCTGAGATATTCCGGCAGTGCTTCCTATCCCAGTTCTGGGGTTATTTGAAGGTGTTATTTTTCACATTATAAAAGCTGACCTTTCCTTACTAAATGCCCTTTCTGTTTCTACAGTCAGTGATGGACTGGGATGAATGTGATGATTTGATTTGCCATATCCAAATATGTCCAAGCAATTAACCTACTGTGTCTGGTGTGCAGCATCTTTCTGAATTAGGTGCAATGCCTCAAGCCATTGGAAAGGCCTTATTTACCTTTCTGGGAAGGAGTAAGACAAAGTTGGATGCAAGATTCAGAAAATTTTATAGTTTACTCTCAGTTAGAAAGAAACAAATTTCTTTGCAGGTCCTAATACCCCACAACTTCAGTACAGTGCTGATCTTTACCCAAAGGTTTCTTTTACATAGTGTTGTTTCTTGAAACAGCAGGAGCATAAATGTTGGACTCTTTATATCTAGACCCCAATTAGTTGCATTTTCTAACAGATTATTGTGAATATTCTGCCTTTTCCACTTTGTCTTTCTCCTGTAGTGCCACCTCTAGCTCAGTGGCTTAATCCCATGGGAGCTCAATCTACTTGATCTGAAATGCCCAGAGTCCTAATAAAAAGGTTACATGGAAAAAGAGCCATCTCTGGGGCAGCAGTGACTGTTCACCATGCTCAGCACTTCTTTTTTCCGCCCCCAGAAAAACTCTACATCATGAAGGCTGACACTGTCATCGTGGGCTCTGTTTCAGAAGTGCCCAGTGGCAAGAACTGTGCTGTCAGAGGATGTGACAGTAACCTGGATGCCCAGGAAAGCATGGAAGAGGAGCTGGAAATGCACTACCCAGAGCAGGAAACAGAGTCTTTTCCAGGGAATGATGGGATGGTTCCTGTGGAAGAGGAGGGAAAGGAATTTCACCACCCTACCACTGCCACTGAGAAGTGACAACCCACAGGGGTAGTGTGGGAAGATCCAGAATCATCCAGTGTGACACTAAGGCTGAACTTATGACAAGGGAGGTAAACACACTGTGCCTTAGATTACTGGGAAACTCCTGGAAAACACTGAAACACATTCAAACAAGGACAACTAGAACCTCTTTCATCTAACAAATGAGAGGATCATCCAAACTGTTTGCCTTCATAGCTGACAATCAAATATTTCTATTTCCCTGTCTCCCTGTATCATACTGAAAACAAATTTGAATCAAAGCTGCATAATTTAGAGGACATCTGGATGTCAGCTGAAGTCTCCCAGCTTGCTTTCTCAGCGTGAAGGAATGGATTGAAATCTATGTCTGGTTACTTCTATTAGCTGTGGAAATTCTGGCCAGCATCCTGAGGCAAGCTTGAGACTCAGCCATGCTTCTTATGCTGTTTGTATTCCAATACTCCAAATTTTGTCATATATTTTGCAACATCTGGTATTTTCTCAAGGCTTCAACCTTTGATTGAAAATGGTAATAATCTTAGTTTTCCCTAGCATAAACAAAACTCTCAAGTTAGTGGACTTCATGTTTCTTGAGGAATTAGGATGAAAAGGTGCCAGACAGGCTCTGAAAATAGAAGGCAAATCAAACTACTTCAAGTCCACTGTACTTTAGGCCATTCTTTCTAGGTTTGAAGTCAGAGTCATATATTTTTTGACTACATCAAATCATTAGTAAGTGATGGAGGTTCCCCTTCTGATGGAAGCCAAACTGGCTGAACATTTGCTATTGGATGAACTATGGGTTAAGCCCAATGTGGAGCCTGTAAAAAGAGAAATGAAGAAAAGAAACAATTTTTCTACTGAAAAAGAGGCACAGCAGTTATTTCCTATAACATTGTTAATATCTACTTGTTTTAGAAATGTCCATAATCATCAGGGTGACACTGATTTGCCTATCCTTTAAAAACAAACCTGTCTGGTGGCCAACTGGCATGCGTTATGCTATTTTTAAATCTTTTATGCTGCTTGTTCAGTAACTGTAAATGCAATAGTGCTGACTATACTTTTGCACAGGACAATGGAAAATGAGCAGTATGACAAAGTGTGTCTTAATAATCAAAAAAAGTAACCACAAAACCCATTACTTGCTTTGTAGTTTTGTCCTGATCAGAGCACTGTAAAAACAGTGGTGCAGCTGCAGTGACTTGTGGGCACACAAAAGGGCACAAAAACACCTTCTTGGGCCAGGCTGGAGTCTGAGCCCAAAATTTCGTCTCTGACAGTGGCAGGAAGGGATTAGTTAGGAAGACCATAACTGCTGTTTGTATTCATCATAGTTCTGCTGTTGCTGCTGCCATTGGATTAAGGATGTCGAAGAGTTTGACTCAGCCTTTATTATTCTCTCATATCACCATTAGTTTTTCTTCTCTCTTTTGAATTTCCAAGTACAATCTGCCTCCATAAGCACCTGTGGCAAAAGATTACAGATATCATGTACTGTGTAAAGGACTTTTAGCACTTTCAAACTGGTCTCTTTATTTCAGTGAATGTCACTAGCTCTTGTCTTACAGAAGTCAGTGAGTTGCTTTTTATTTTTTCTTTTTCAACCAAGTTGCTTTTGTGATTGATTGTATCTCAGCTTTGACTGAACTCAGCCACCAAGATGAGTTCCCATCTTTTCATATTACTCATGTAAGTTTGATGCTCCACCACCTTGGTCACTTTAGTTGACCTTTTCCACATCTACTTTAACTTCACTACATACTTCATTTTAGAGAACACCAATTTGTGAATCCACAAACTGAATAACCACATTTACCTGGCTGTGATTGTTCAGGGCTGTTTTGCAATGACTGTAATTGTGTATTTCCACTCTGTGTATTAAACTTTTTTACTGGAACAGCTTTCTAAAAGAACCATATGCATTGCAACCTGCTGGATGTGTTATAGTTAGTTGGTTTAATAATGTTGGTAATTTCTGAATTAAAAATTAGGTGGATTTTAACCCATGGCCATGCTTTTCCTGTCTGATATGTAAATGTTTCATTGTTGATAATTTCAGTACCTGTATCAGTCTCAGAAGAAATATTTTTGCAAGAAAGCAACTTGAAGCTCACAGAGCTCTTAGAGGATTAGTTTTTCTCAGGAGCAGGGCTGAATTTATAACAAAGTCAGTCTGTACCACCCCGGCTGTGTGTGACACACGAGTGACCGCCACGGTGAGTATTCATGAATACTGGAATGCTGCAAAGGGAACTTCGTACCGCGGGGCGAAGGAGTTGGACTTGGATGATCCGGTATTCCTGGAATACCGATGATCCGTACTCTAGGAACGGGGCTGTGGAGACCCTCCACACACGCCCAGAGCCCCGTGTAAGCAGCTGCGATGTCCGGGCCATGGGGGCGGCATCCACCGCGGGGCCGGATCCGCCTCGCCCGCACTCGGCGGAGATGGGGCCGCGCTGGGCGCTGCTCCCGGCGCTGCTCCCGGTGCCGATCCCGGTGCTGATCCCGGTGCTGCTCCCGGTGCTGATCCCGGCGCTGACCGGCGCCACGGCCGGGCGGGTGAGCGGGGCCGGGCGGGGACACGGGCGCTGCTCCGGGGGTGCGAAGCGGGAGCGCAGCGGGGCAAACGCGGGCGGGCATCTCCCGGTGATGCCGCTCTGGAGGTGCGCGGGGAGCGGGCAGCGTCTCACTGCAGGGTGTGCCGTCCACTTGTCACCTGTCCGCCCCTTGTCGCCTGTCTGTCCCTTGTCACGGTCCGTTGTCTCCTGCCCCTTGTCACCTGTCCGTCCCTCGCCACCTCTGTGCCCCTGGGTTTGCGCTGGATTCACCGTGATCTCTACAGCAACCTCAAGTCCCTCTCTTAAAACTTCAAAGCTCAGCCTTTGTTTATATTGTTGTTACTTCTTGGCTTCCCAAAGAAATGACTAATCGTTTTTCCGGGATTTTCATCGGAAATAGGTTGATTTTGCAGGCTCATTTAAATGTTTATAAAAAGCGTGGTGAGTGTCCTGGCAAGTGCAGCGTGTAAATCTATCTATATCTATCCCATATCTACATTACATTGTTTACACAGGAAGAGCTTGTTGTGCTCCGTTGGTTCCCTAGAACTCTTCTCTATTTAAATAGAAAAGCGTTTTAATTTACAGCGAAGATCTGATGTGCTGCAGCTGCCACTGTCCTACTCCATATCCAGCTGTACCATTGTTTGGCAATGAGGGTTTTCTAACATTGTCAGTCAAAGAGCTCAATGGGATCCGTTTGCCTTCCACTCAGTGTTTTCTGTACTGGTGTATTGATAGCATTTTTCTGTCTGATTTTAAAATGTCCAGGATTGTGAAGATAAATATGGAAATGCTGCTGAGATGTCCAGGTCACTGTGTTCCCATGGGTTTTTTATGTTATTTACATGTTTATTTAATCATAGGAATTAAGGCTGGATAAGACAAAGGTTCAGTGAAATCAGGTGAGGATGTCAGAATGTGTATTGAACCTGGAATTGCACAGTGGTCTTTTAAGGAGTACTGGCTGCTACAGTGAGCTGATAATGTATTAAAATAATTATTTTAACTGTTTCTCACTGATTTTTAATTCAACTCTGATTTTAAGGCGAGAGTGTTTTGAACCTGATTTACTGGACACCTTGCAGTGGATAGGATAAAGCAGATAGAGAAGGGAGAGACTCAGAATTATAGCAGAACATATCACCACAATTTAAGTTTGTTATGTTCCTGCTGAATAAGGGGCTTTGGTTCAAAAGGAATGAGCTCTCCTCTCACTCTAAATATGACTGAAACATAATGATGAAAATGATGACAGAAACTTTCAGCATCACTTTTTGCACTGTGACAAAATAAGAAAAAGTCTATATGTAAAGTTAGAAAAACAAGTACAGCAGTTTCAGGAATACATCTGCCACAAAGCTGGAAAAAACCCATGCCTGTTATATCAAAATTTAACAGTGATTTGTTAGAGAAAACTTACTTTATTTTTGAGAGAGATAAACTGGCAAAGCAATAGTTCTTGAGTGACACTACTTCTTGGGTTTTTTCTCATTCATCTGGAAGTCTCTGAAAGTCTCAGTTCCCAGTCTCAGTGTTAGACACAGGAACTGAAGATAATTTTTACCATTTTGAACTATTGAGTCACCAGGGTTATCAGAAATAGCCTGAAGTTTTCAAGCAGAAGAGCTGGTGAAATGTGTGTTTTTTCAAATCCATATATAATAAAATATACCTTGTCTTGCTACAAACTTGGACTTCTTTAACTCTTGCATGTTGTGAACAGCCTCCATATTCTGTGCACCCCTCTGATTTCTCATTCTGGGAAGATGTTTTCATATTCTGGTGGTGAGTGGCAATGAAGTAGAATTCCTGGCAGTAAGCAAAAAGACACTGTTTTCTCAGGGAGGAGGGAAGTTGAACTGTAAATCTGTTGGTGTGTGGCTGTGCAAGGACTCCTGCTTTGCAGAAGGAAAGTGCAATATAGGATGGGAAAATAATTCACATAATGGACCATAATCTTTGAGAGATGTGCAGCACAGCAGCTTTGAAAAAAACTTTATAGTTTGAGTAAAGTTGGCACAGCCTGATACAGCTCATGTTGATTTGGGAGATGCTGTTATCTGATAACTGACTTTGCTAGAATTTTTTTTAAATGAGAAGTTTAAATATTTTAGACAGAATTCTGTTTTTTCCTGCCTTCAGCAGATCTGGTAGCTCAGCAAACATTGTCTCTGTACGTCAAATCCTTTCCATAGAAACCGATTTTACCTCAGAGGCCTCAGTGACTTCACTGTGGTTTCCCCTGCGCGGAGTTCTCGTGCAGACGCAGTTCCTCATTGCGTCTGAACACACCGAAGGTCATGTGACAGCAGCTGAGGTTACCATTGGGTGCCCCCTTGTACAGGGGCTTCAAATTTCCCGTGCTGACACACGTGATTGGTCGGGGCCTTAGCACCGCCCAGCTCCCTGGCCAATGACACGTCTGCACTCAGGATCGAACGGGATTGGCTGGGGTCCCTGTTTGAGTTCGAATCCAGCCAATCATTGCTCACCCAGAGACTAGTTTACTTCTGTTCTTTAATTAACTGGGCTGGCCCAACGGGGTTTCTTGTTCTGCCAAATTTATCTGTACAGCTTCAGACCAGCTGTAGCTGTGACAGCTCCTCTTCAGATTCCTCTGATTGACAGCTTCAGTTTGAGGGAAAATATATGAAAAGAAGATTAATAGAAATGTAGACGTGTGAGTTAGGATTAAAATATATGCTTAAATACCTTTGTTTAAATGGCCTTGAGGGAAAATGAATGTTATATGACTGGATTTATATAGATTCATCCATTATATTAACATGTTTTATTTTTATTATTTAAGATACTTAAATTTAATTATACATAAAGTCCTTTGAGTTGGTGTGGAGATTGCTGTTAGCCCACTCCTCTGCAGGGACAAATTAGGTCCCCTGCATCGTGACCTCTGTAGTGCAAACAGGAAAATGATTCAAACAATGCAGGAACTCCAGAGAGTCTGGAGTCACTGACTTTGTCTATGTAACTTCTTAGTTATTGCTTAATGCAGAACCATTGCAAAAATCTCCCTAGTGAGTTATGAAGTCAAAGGCAAGCAGTTTACCCAGTTCTATGCCAAAATGCATTGCTTAATTTGGTGTGCATAGAGCTAGACTAAATTTTGTGTTTAAGAATGTGCCTCTACTGATAGACAGATGAGGCATTTTATTTCTTCTTGTACCTGTCAAATTAAATGAAGTCTTCCAAAGTTTTAATTTTGTCCGTACAAATTTCTTTTCAATCAGCTCTCCTTTGACACTGCTACCTAAATTGAGAAGCTCCAAGGCTGTAATGCAAAATGTGCAGCATCAGCTTAGTTTCCCTTCACATAATCTGCTTGTAGAACACTGAATCACAGTAAAAACAGGATAAAATAAGGACTTTGGTGAGAGATACAATCACTAGCAAAATGCAAAGTTTGTGAGATAGAATCTGGCCTCTACTCATCAGTCTTTCAGCCCAAAGTAGCCAATGGATCTGGATGCCAGACAGAAATCTTGTATGGCCCAACTCGGACTTTAGGATTGATGACATTGCTAGAAAATTGGGGTCTTGTA
The DNA here is from genome assembly GCA_037834095.1 of Argya squamiceps. NCBI lineage: Eukaryota > Metazoa > Chordata > Aves > Passeriformes > Leiothrichidae > Argya > Argya squamiceps. The sequence goes on from JBBMKD010000070.1 coordinate 3,213,760, forward strand.
GCAAAGAAATCCAGAAGAGTTTTTAAATTAGAAAAAGGCCTACACTTCCTCTGACAGATTTGACAGCTTTGATGAAACTAGTTTATGCTGAGAGCAGCTACGAAATGAATTGAATCCTTCCAGAGCAAACCAAGCTGAGCACGTGTGTGGCTGTGTGTGTAAACTGTACCTAAGCCAGTCACAACTCCCTTTTAGTTTCTTTGAGGTTCTTTGAGGACATTTGGGAAGAAATTGTCACTTGTAAGTCACTGAGAGCCCCAGCTCATCAGATAAAATTTCAGGGAGATTGTATCAGACACTAGAGAGATCCTTCCAAGCACAAGCACAGCTTCAGAGAACAGGTGTGAACCCAGCAACTGACAGGTTTTCCTGTGTCTGCAGCTCACAGGGCAGGATTCACAACAGACAGGGAAGAGCTTGAGGTAAGAACTTTTTTTTTTTGGCAGGAAGCCTCACCAGCAGGGCCATTTGTGATGTGGTTTATTGTATTTCCCCTTTTCTTCCCCCGTGTCTGCTCTTGCAGTTAAGTTTTATGGTTGGAAAAGGCTCTCAACTGCTTGTTTTAATGAAATTGATCATAGTGACTACAAAACCGGGATGACAACACTTGATCTTTCCTCTTGTAATAAAAAAGTAACTTAAATGAAAAATACTTTTGATGAGAGCAGAGCCCTTTTTTCCTTCATCAGTTTTTTTTGTCAGCTCAAGTTTGCAAACAAGATGATTTATCATTGTCCATCCTATGATATCTAAACTCAAGACTTTTCTCTGCCTTCGCATTCCCAGAAAAATTTTTTTGGACACTGACCATTGAGTAGGTTGGCAACATCCTGCTTCTGATCACAGCTAGATAAGAGGTAGATATTTCAATGAGCTACATAAGAAAATGCTGATTTCCCTTTAAGCAATTGCTGAGGGTAGGAAACATTAATCTCTTTTGTCAGTAATGTGAAGACACAATAGATATTCAACATGATTTTCAGTAAGGAGGAAGGATATTTTCATTACCGGTCTCCCAAGAGCTTGCTGCTGTTTTGATTTCTTGTTTTGGTAATGATTCCTCCAAATGTGTGGGGATTTTGAATGGAGCAATCTCTTCAGACTGCAAAAAGCTGAGCAGTGTCACATCCTTTTTAAACAGTGCCTGTTTGGTCTATCAGGAAACTCCTATGTCCTAACTAACAGGAGCCTTCTTTGAGTGAGTGTATTTTCCCTTTAGAAAATAGTCAGTAAGTCATCAGATAATTTGACACTTGTTCATTGAAGTCACAGAGCTGTGCTGATCAGTAAGAGCTGAAATGAGGCACCCTGTATTTCAGGGTTGTCTCTAATCCATTTAACCTGCATATTTGTCTGCACCTTCTGCAAAGGTGCTGCTTCTCAGATGCAGCAGTGCAATTTTTGGAGACATCATTTTCAAAACATCAAGGCCTTTCTTGCTCAGGAAGGAATCACAGAGTATCTGGAAAGATAAAAGCCTTTTTTCCTTTTCTTTGGAAAGATTGACTGAAGTTTTTGAGCCACTTTGCAGTAAATGTTTCTCCCACAAACCCACAGGCAGGAATTTAGGGTTCTCCGGTGTTTTGTCAGATGTTTGGGCCATGGCAGCTGAGGATAAGGCACTCAGCCCTTTGGTTTGGGGGATGCAGTAGTGAGCAGGTGTGATGGTAATCCCATAGTTCCACTGCACTCTTCTGAACCTAAAACCTGGAGAAATCACTTTGTGGTGGTGGATCTTTGGAAAACAAAGGAACCTCCAAACAGTCACATGCAGCTCATGAGCTGCTCATTGCCCTGCAGCCTCTTGGCATCTGCTGTGTTCTGTTTCATTGGGGCTGCATCAGTGCCTTGGAAAGGAAGGGGCTTGTGATTGCACTGGTCTTTAGGTGTTTGTCTCTTTTGAGTCTCTAATGCAGGATCAGAAAAGACTTGTGACTCATGACTTCCCCTTGATTTCTCCTAGGAATATTCAGTACCTTACACACCACAGTTTGCACAATGCAACAATCCCAGCACTGAATATTATGATGAAGAACTCAATAAATGCTGCAGCCAGTGCCCTCCAGGTAGGTTATAATTCAAACTATTACTTTACATAGCCAAATTAACTCAATTTTCAGATGATCATAGTGTATTTTGATTACTTATACATCTAAAGTGCATCAGATTTTTGTTGTAATGCATTCTTCCTCAAAGACAACAAAACACTGTGACTGCACAACACCTGCAAAAGAGACACACTGTCCATCAGAAGTGGAATTCTCCTATGAGGTTAACCTGGCTGAGGCTTACCAGGCAGTAAGTTCTGAACTTGTGTAAGCACAGCTCTGCATGAGGTTTTCATTAAAGTAATTAGAGTAATTTTAATCAACATTGGAGGGGAAGCAACAGCTCACTAAGGGAATTACAAAAATTAGACAACACAGACCCATGCCCACTAATAAAAATACTTATTGTAAAACAGGGCATGAAGTAGGGCTTAGTTTCTGTACTATGATAATATCACTTATCTAAGGGGCTTTCCCTTGGACAGGTCAATCTACCATTGCTCATTAAGGGAGTTTTGTTGTCTTTTACTGTAAATCAGACACTGCAGAGCTCTGTCAAACAGGGGACAGGACTGCAGACACTGTCTGCTCTGAGCTGTCATGGCTTACACTGATTGATTGATTATAAGTTACCTGTAGTTAGCCAAAGTCATTGTCTGTGGGTTTGGGGATTGTTTTTTTTGGGGGGGATAGTAAGGTTCTTTGGAAATTTTGGTAGTAGAGTTTTTGCAACAAGTTGCAACTACATTATTATATTAGATACAGCAAAAAAGCTTGCCTTTTTTTTCTCATTACATGCTGAGCAAAGAAAATTTGTCTCCATAAATGCTGAGTGTCTGTCAGATCCGGAAGTTTAAACAGGAAGTCAGTATTTACTGAAACAGCTGCAGTTTCGTGAATTAACTGAAATTATCTAGATAGATCTGTTAAACTTCCTTTGTTCATGACAGATGAAAGATGAAATTCATAGGTAAAACTTTTCTGTTGTGTTATGTAGAGTTCAGTACTAAATCAGCCTAAATCATGGATGTAGGATGCAGAATCTGAAGCTTCTATTAAGTACAGGGAAAAACAAAGTCTTTGGAAACAATTCATTTGGCTCATCTCCAGGGCCTCTTCTTTTGAAAAACAGATTCTCCAAACAGCTGTAAAAATTTTTCAGTGTTATTCCTGCTTTCTGTTTTCCAGGATATTTTTGTAATATATATGAGACATTGACTTATCTTCTTTCTCCTTTCACATGAAAGGGAAATGGCATTGAGATGTTTTCCTTTGTTCAAAATGAGTATGTTGGAATTCATATTTACATGTTTCCCACCACTGTACTGAACTGTTGGTGGTGAGAAGCTTTTGAGAAATTACCTTTGATAGCTTCTGGCTTTGTCTGGAATGCCAGTGGTTTCAGAAACTCCCAGCTTGGCTCTGTTGGGGCTGGCTGGAGGGGTGCGGGAGAAAGAGTGGGGTCATGTCCCTTTGATAGTGACAAGTGGTGAAGTTGTAATTCAGGCCTGTTTGTGATGTCACTTGGTCTCACCCTCTCCACTCACTGCCTGGAACAGCAGTAAGGGTCTCACCCAGGCACATCATTCTGGCACGTGCCTGACTTTGGGTGTCAAACATCTCCACGTGTTCACCACAAAACAGCTTCCATGCAGGTAAAATATTTGGTTTATGTATTGTGGTAGTGGCAGCTAAGTATGTGCTGAGGGGCTTTGTTCAGGATTGGGGCTGCCCTGTTTTGAATGTGGCTGGAATTCACTGAACTGAATGTAGGAAAAGGGGTCAAACATGGGTGAACATAAATCAGAATTTCCTTGTAAAGACATGCAGTCCTCTACATCAACACTTGCTTGGTGTAGGATACCAATCTGATAATGTCAGTGAAGGGAAGGGGTTCTACAGCTCAGAATGAAACTTAATTCCTAGTGATCTTCTCCAGTGAGATGTTTTCTCTGGTTTTGTTTAATTTCCTTTCAATAGGTCAATACAGGACAGGGAGCTGCAGTCACACCACGGACACCAAGTGCAGCCCCTGCAGACCTAAAACATACACAGCCATCTGGAATCACTCTCCACAGTGCTTTGCCTGCTCACCACCCTGCAGGAAAGGTAGGCCTGGATTAGTACAGGCTTGCTCAAAGACTGGGCTTGCTTTAACCTTGTCTTTCCTCCTAAGAAAACCAGGAGGTTTTGTCAATCACTTGTAGAGTCCTTATGTGTTTGGAACGTGTAAGATTTAGGGATAAGAATCAATGAAAAGTCTTGCAGGGAGCCCTGGCTCTTTTTCCTTTAAAGTCCTAAAAATGAGACATCAATCTTATATTATTAAAAATTAAGGCACTGCATCACTAAAATATTCCAAATGTCACCAGTAGAGCAAGTTCCTGCTTATAACATTCCATTAAGAGACCTTAAGACCTGACTTGGATATGGTAAATGGATAATTACATTTCCAGCATTCTGTCATTTCTCATTTTGTTTGCTAAAGTGACAACAGCAAACATGGGTTGTGATATTCCTCTATTTATTTTGCAAAGCAGCAGTCAGTGAGAGCACACTGTTCTGTTCACTGAAGTAGCTGAACAGTACATAAGGTAGAACATTGTACCAATGCCTGTACTTTGGGCTAATAGATCACCTGCATTAATGAACTTGGTCATGCTGTTCTCCATCATTTCTAATGGAAATTGGTGTAGAACATTATCTACTTGATTCACTGAGAAGTAAGTTTTAAAGATACAGTCTAAATTGAAAGGACCTTTGGTCTCATCTAAATAGATAATCTTACAAAGCTGGTTATTTACAATATGAAAATGTCTGTAGTAAAATCTCCAAAAACTTTAAATACAGTGACATGATCTGCACAGACTGAAAATGTCAGTGTGGCCCCCAGGTACAGCAGTGGTGAACACAAATGGCCACGTTTGGGGTCATGACAAAATATAATACAACTGCAGCTACAGAGTTTTAATTGTGCACTCTACAGGTGCAAATTTCTCCTTGTTTAGAGAGAGAAAACTCTTCTGAAAATGTAGACATTGGGGCACATAACACATTTCTGGTTTGTGGTGCTACACAAACCCAAAACTTGTATGTGAACATCACCTCATGTTCACTCAAAACATTGCAGGCTGTGATATTAAATGTTGCCAATGACACTGGGCTTTTTTCTTGTTTTAAATCCAGGGCTGGTACAGAATCAAACGTGCACCAGGTCCCAGGACAGGATCTGTAGCTGCCCACCCCACAAGTACTGTGTTTCCAAGCTGGACGAGTACTGTGAAGTGTGCAGAGCACACAGAAAATGTGGCAAAGGTTTCCGGGTTTCCAGAAGAGGTAATTTGATTTTGAACATTCTGCTTACTGAGCACTTACTCTGGCCTAATTCCCTACAGCTGTACATTCTTTTTAGAGTTTATTTTTACATTCTTAGCAAGTAGGCATTAACCAGAGTAACAGAATTATTCTCCAGAAGTATATCCAAAGGGACAACATGTTGCAATTTCTTACTGTCATAAATCATAAAGTTCCCAACCCAACTTAATCTTTGTTTCAATCTACTGTGTGATTTATTCTGTACAAGTGACTGAGAGCCAAGACCAACCACTTAATCACTCCTTAAATCCTTGGAACAGGGCTTCAGGTGGAATTTTGGTTACAGTAAATAATGATGACTCTATGCTGTCCTGCAGAATTGATCTGGTTTTACTAGTTGATGGAATCCACACTCTGATAATACATCTGTCTCAAAATGATAAAAAATTTTCAAATATTTGAAACACTGAACATTTTTAAAAAATTAGGAATCAATTGAGAAGATGGAGAACTCTGTTAACAGTCTGGTAGTCAGTCAGTCAGGTGAAAAGCTCAGCTTTGCCTGCAGCACCACACCTGAACCTTTAATAGCACCAAACCTACAGCTGGTTAATCTTCTCTTTGGGTTGGGTGAATGTCTCCTGTGACAGTTACAGGTTGTGTTTTTGCACTGCTTCTGTATCACTGCCAGGATCTCTTGCAGACTCTGACTATTCATTCTTGTTTCTCACCAGAAAAGTAACTGGAGTTTTCCTCTTTGTTGACAGGGACAGACAGCACAGACACAGAATGTAAACCTTGTCCTCCTGGCACGTTTTCCCCTGAGGAATCCTACAACACCACCTGCACACCCCACACCATGTGAGCCAGAGTTCCATCCAACAGCAGCCTGGACTGTGCAGGGCTTTCTGTCTTTCCTAACTTCTCTTTTTGTCTCTTGCAGTTGTAAATCAGTGGCTGTTCCTGGAAACAGCAGAAATGACACTGTCTGCAGTGACTCAGGAACAGCCACAGCTCTGCCTCACACCATTTTGAACCTTCTGACCCAAAGCTCAGCTTCCCACAAACCTGAAATAATAACTCGACCTGTCACGTTAAACTCTGCACCTGACCTGTCCCACATCACTGGTGAGCTTTAACTCAGCTAAAGTCACTTCTGTCTGCCCAGGACAAAGCTGATATTTAGTTCTCAGTGTCTTTCCAAGACCAGTGACCTGTACCCAAACAGAATCTCAGAAGAGCTCAATTAATTCAATGTGTCACTGCTTGCAGTAAGCTGCATTTTCACCTGTGCATCTGCACTGCCTGAGTGCATTTTATAACCCTTGGAAATCTGGAAATATTTCTAAAAACCCCCAAATTAGATTATACAAGGCATTTCCTGAGAATTGCTGCTATAGCTGGTAAAAAAGTTTGTATCTTAGATTCTGACTGAGGCAAACCTGACCTGGTGAGAGGCCTTTGGAGTCTTCTGTCAGCCTTTCCTGAGGCAGAAGGTCCTGACAGCATTCCCAGGGGTGGGTGGATTTGTTCTCTCCTGTTCACAGAACACAAACACAGTTCCCATCCAGCAGGCAGAGATGTTCAGGAGCATTCTGAGCTACTTGGCCTGGTGTGGAACAAACTCTTGCTTGCCCAGAGAAATACCTTTTATGACCAAGGCCAGAAGTCTTTCCTCACTTTCAGGAGAGGAGAATTCAGTTTTATGAAGTGGTGGTGAATGAAATGAGACCTTGGTATCCTGACAATTGAGGCATCAAATGTGAATGTCAGACACACAATACTTGCAAATCTAGCTTTTGTAGCCATGGACAGAAACTACAAAATATATTTTTTTAATTCAATCCTTTGTTAGATCAACCTGCTAAATAATTTCTCTCTTTTATTTATTTTCAGGAGCAGTAGCAGGGCCATTGTTATTGATCCTGATAATTGTTATTTTGGGGTTTTGCTTAGTCTCAAAAAAAAAAGGTAAGATTCATCAAGTGAAAATAAGCAAATCTGTAAAAACTGGGAAGTGTCACCTTATTTCCCATTAACCTGAGCCTGGTGGTGACTGAAATTATTGTTGGAAGATGCCAGCTTTCTTCAAATCTGTTTTGTTCCTCAGATTTTAGGTAATTGCCTAAACACACAACAGTCTTGGAGCTGGACAACTGTGCAACAGTTGTGCTTCTGCTGAAGCTTGTTAAACATTTGGTACTTCATCATTTAAATACTAGACCATTTCAGGTGTTATAATTAAACAGACATGACTGTGGTTTATTGTCATCAATACCTTTTCTCACTGACACTACACAAGAAAAGTTATAAATTAATGCAGGGGCTCCTTTTTGCTTCTTGGCTAAATTTAACTCGCAAAATTAATACAACACAGCTTTCAATGGTTTCAAACTGTGTGTAATAAATGTACATTTGGAGTTTATCCCAGGAGCAGGGGATCACTCAGCCTAGTTTAGGGTGCAGCTGTTGCAAAGGGGACAGGTTTGGGTGCTAATAAACTGTCTTTGCTCACTGGCAGCCCTTGTGTGCTCTGCCCCAGCTACAGAAGCAGATTTGGTGAGTATCCTCCCTTTCCATCTCTTCCATTTCTTTAAAAGTTATACAGAAATCATGAACTCTCAGTTAATTACAAGTAGAAGAAATCTGGAGTGAGAATGGGGTGGTTTGGTCCCCAAGTCAGGGTTAAGATGCACCTTATATATCCCACATAATGTCCCACCCTCACTTTATGTGAGGCTGAAAACAGCAGAAAAACCCAGGTGGGGTTTGGAAAATCAAATCTGACAGCCTTTGGTCCCTAAGTAATCAGAGCAGTGCTGTGGGTGCCTTCATTTTGTTGAACCCCTAATGAGCTGTTATGAATTTTACTTGCACTCATCGCTATGAAAATGAAAATAATTATGGACTGGCTTGGGTTGGAAGGGACCTTAAAGCTCCTCTAGTTCCAATTATCAGTGGTTTCTTTAGCTGCCAAAATACTGACCAGTTCTTTAGGGTTTTTTTTAAAGATTAATATTTTGCCTTTCTCTGCAAATGTTCCAGCCTTTTCCCCCTCCAGGAAAACAGTGTGACAAAAAAGTGAGAGATACAGAATTGCAGAACTCCAGCTGTTCTGAACAGGAGCAACAGCATCTCCTGGAAACTTCTGGGTCCAGCAGCAGCATCCTGGATAACCCACCTGGATCTGCAAACATCAGTGTAATATGTAAAAAGGATGATGAAAAGAAAAACCCAGGAGGATTTCAGCAGCAACATTCACCTCCAGAAGGTTCTAAATTCCAGAGTGGAGACAGACACAGCTCTGTGAGTTCAGGTAGTAATGATTCTGAATGATCCAGCACCTCTTGAAATTTGGTTATCAATTATGAGTCCTTTTCAGCAGAAGTTTAAATGTCAGGATAAAACATCTGAGTCCTGTTCAGCAGAGAGAAAGTTTAGCAACGTTTGAAAAGAAAAAGTTTTAAGATTGTTTTAAGTTGCCATGCTGAGACAGCAATGAGTTTTCTCAGTGGAGAAACAGGTATTTAGGGGCTGGGGGTCAGGTGGGTGGCACTTACCTGTGAGTGGGAGTAGAAGCCAAAGTAACAAAAGAACGTTGTCAAAAGAATTTGAAATGACAACAGATGGGCAAGGAATTGTTTGCAATCCAGGTCTCTGCATTAATTTTTGTAGCTCTTTTATTTCTGGGGTGACACGTGGATTTTACGGTCCCAAAATGCTACAGAACCAACTCAACCACCTTGACTAAATTAAGTGAAGCAAAAAGACACTTAGTGCCTATTTTAACTGTAAGTCAAAGAGCTGGAAAAAGAATCCAACTGCCCCGTTCTGGTTTCATTCTCCTGTGTTTTGTGTTTCTTTGACAGAACATTCTGGTAACGGAAGAACACAGGTGAATGTGACGTGTATTGTTAAATTTTGTAGCCCAGACTGCAGCTCCCAGGGCCCCGAGCAGAACAGTTCAGCTGGCAGGGATCATGGACACACTCCCTGTTATTCCCCAACAGGGGAAGAAACCCTCCTTTCAGATGAAGAAAATGCCTTGAAAAGAGAAACTGAAATTCACATTGCAGTGGAGAATGAGAACAATTTACTTCATGACTTACTTCCAGAAGAAAAGAAGGTTCCTCTGGTGATTCAAGATGCTGGGATGAAAACCAGTTAAAGGAAGTTACAGATCATGTGCTGATTGATGAAATTAATCAAACAACCTCTTGTTTTATAAAACAAACATTATGGTAAATGTAGCTTTCTTACAGAGATTTGAAATTCCAGATGAACAGACACTGGTGCTTTCAAGGCTTTTAGAGTCTTCTGTTGCTTTGCAGTTTAAAAGAAAAGGCATTCATACCACTTTTTAAAATTGAATGGCCAACTCCTCCCTTTCTTCTGTGATACCCTAGGAGGATCTTTATGAGACTTGAAAAGGAATATTTTTCCAACTTTATGCCATTTTCTCCTGAGATTTCTTGTGATGATGATTTTTATTCAAGGTCTGCCACGTGTCAAGAACGTGGCTGTGCCCAGCACTTCTGAGGGACTGGAGTTAAATTATCATTCTTTCAGTGCTCAGGAATCATCCATTTGATCTGAATTTTAAAGCTATTGCATTCAGTTTCCTATCCCATATCTTAGTTGTCTTACTTTCCCTCATCCTCCTGGACATTTCTTTGATTATTACAGTTTGTTTTTTCTCATTATCAGACCAAATTTCTCAAGTACATATAGAATATCAGGAAGTGAAGCTTTTTTTACAACTAAAATTACAATTTTATGTCTAAATAACAGCATTTCATTGCCTGTATATAGTTCATTTTGTTTTAGAAGGGAAAACCTAGATTGAACTGTTGTTATCTTGGAGTAGGAAATAAGTTCCTTTTGTTGACAACCCTAGAGTTTGTCACTGTGTCCTGGCTGAGGTAACATGTTTCCCCAGTTGATCCTGACCTCATTTTTGAGGTAAACCATAAATCCAGAATATTTTCCCTCTGTTGAGTGACTATTAGAGCAGAGCCCTGTGATTAACTTTGCCAGATAGCTCACTGCCCTCAGGTGGCAGAGCATCATCCGTAATAAACGGAATTTACTCAAACCTCAAACCTGAAATTCCTGCTCTCCTTCACTGCTTGGTGATGATGGAGCTCTTACAGAAAATTAGTTGGAAGTTCTTGAATTAAGTGGTTTGGGAGCCAATAGTTAGGAACCCACTTCCCATAATTACATTTTACATCTGTGACTTAACTGTCAATTGAAGTGGCTGTGCTTAACCAGAATCTGCAATCCAGAGTCTGAATCCCACAGCAGTGAGGTCAGACAGTGACACACAACCCTGGTTTTATGCCATAAAAACACTGCTGGACTATGTGACCTCTGTGCTTCCCACTGAACTGTCCTAATCTGTCTCGAGAGAGATACAGTGGTTATTTCTGAGGCCTGAGATGCAAAAGGATCTTTTGGAATCACATTTATTCTATTGCTACAAAAGAGTATTCAGATTCTGAAAACGCAAATTTTAAACTTCCATAAAAGCTGTATTATATAAAACTGTTATTATTACTGGAACTGAGAACTGACAAACAGATCTGTAATTCTACCATGAAGAAACTTTTTGCAAATGTGTATTAACCTTACACTTGAAGGTAATTTTCAGGAAAGACTTTGAAAATGGGCACATTGAAACTACTACAGAACTGAAGGATTTAGGCAAGAACCTAATTTTCACAGGACTTTCAACCTCTTGCACTGTAATATTTCTGCCAGCCAATTTTTCCTCCGTCAGCTCCCACTATTGGGGCCACACTGAAGCAGCAAAGGAAGATTTTTGAATAAGTTCAAAAACATTAAAAAGGAGGATCCTGTAGTTAATTTACTGGGCTTTCAAATTAGGGAGCTATCATAGAGGGAAAATCCAAGTTTTATGCTGAAGTAGGAAAAATGAACTTGTGTTTGCCTATAAAAAGTTAAAAAAAAACCCCAAAACAACAAAAAACCAAACCAAACAAAAAAATCCAAAAAACCAAACATATCTTTTTACAAATACATGTATTCTCAACTTTCCTGACCCCTTTATTAAACAAAATTCGCGTTTCCAGTGCGGCTCTCCCACTGCACGGCTTACCTAAGGCAGCTCGCCAAGCGCGCTCGGAGGGGCTGTTCCTGAGGCGCCGCTGCTCCCGCAGCCTGCGGGGCACGATCTGTGGGGGCTCTGCCTGCAGGGCTCTGCCGCTGCTTCTCTCCAGCCTGCGGGGCACGATCTGTGGGGGCTCTGCCTGCAGGGGCTCTGCCGCTGCTTCTCTCCAGCCTGCGGGGCACGATCTGTGGGGGCTCTGCCTGCAGGGGCTCTGCCGCTGCT